>JAEANM010003931.1:0-21570 GCA_017656035.1 Myanophis thanlyinensis
GCCAGCTTTGCTGGCTGGGGAATTCTGGGAGTTGAAGTCCAAACATCTTAAAGTTGCCAAAGTTGAGAAACACTGTTAGGGCTCAACCTCTCACAGAAGAAAATAAATCAAATGCGAGGAGCTCTTTCGGGGTCCCCGCTGCTCTCGGCCCCCAGATAGCTCCCCACCCAACTTTTGTTTTTGTTTAAGGGGCGGTCAATTTTAAGCCCACCCCGGACTGACCTCAGTCTTGAAAGAAAGGCTTTGAAAATGACATAATTTTGTTGTTGTTGCTAATGGTACTTTTTTTTTTTTCCTTTGTTAAGGTTTGGGAAAACCACAGCTTCAGGTTTTTTTTAAAAAAAGAACAAAAAACTGGGAACTGACTGACTTAAGAGTATTTAAGTAGTCTTCCACTTACAACCATTGTTCAGTGACTATTCAAAGTTACAAGGGCGCTGAAAAAAAGGGACTTACCTTGCGCTTACGACCTTCACAGCATCCCCTTTGTCACGCGACCAGAATTCAGGTGCTTGGCGCCCAGTGTTTTATTAACAATGGTTACAGCAACCCGGGTTCACGCAATCTCCATTTGTTGACCATCCCAGCCAGTTTCCAAGAAGTAAAATAAAAGAGAGAAAATGAATTGACTAAATAAGGAGTGATTTACTTAATAACTGCAACGGTTCATTTAACAGCCATGGCAAAAAAGGTCATAAAATCACATGTGTCTCATTTAACAACTGCCTTGCTTAGCAACAGAAATTCTGGTCCCCATTATGGTTGTAAGTCAAGGACTATCTGTATTGCATGTAATGCTTACTATAGGATAATACATGGAAGAATGGCATTTGGACAACCTAAAAAAATTAATTAGAAAAAGTACAATTAGTTTATTCAATGCAATACTTAAAATGAAACAAAAGCTAGCATCTGCCCCAGACAGAGATCATTATACCTTATAGAGGATTTTATTAATCTAGGCTGCTGGCAAAGCAGATGGAGATACATTAAGGTGAGCTCCGTGGAATTTTGGCAATTTTAAAATAGTGAGATGGTATCCCACTTATTTCTTTTATTTATAAAACAAATGTATTGTTTATTTATAAATTCAGTTTCAAAAATTGCTTTCTCACAAATGAGTTGGGATGCCTTGCATGCTGGCTAAGGAATTCTGGGAACTGAGGTTGATGCCACTTAAAGTTGCCAAGTCTGAAAATTACTGATTTAGATCAACAAACTCTGTAGAGAAGTGGCTATGTTCACCGTCCTTTTTTCCAGAAATTTTTAATGCAGCAATCTTGCTTAAATTAATTTACCAACATTTTTAGTGAAATTCTGCCTATAAGAATATGGGCCACAAGATAAAAAGTTGTGTTAATTTAAAATTGAGGATTTTGAATGCAAAAAGACTAAGCACCACCAAACTCTAGTGAAAGTGTAAATATGATTTATTGTAGAGATAAAAAAAAATTCCTGGTCCAAGGGGATGAGAAACACCTTATCTTTCTCCACTCTTTTTCTTCTCTTTTCTATATGACAGTTTCAATGTATATAAGGAGAGGAAAGCTTCTAAGAATCTTAATTTTTAACAAATATTGCATCTGTTATTTTTGTTATACATATATGTTCTTTATCCTCTTAGTGTTTCTGTTGCTCAGTGTACAAATGATTTTCTTACCTTTTGAAACAAGTTCCAGACATCACAAATCCAGTAAATGCTTGGAAATCGAATTCTTTTGTTAGATTTCTCCAGCAATGATAGCAAGTTGTCATAGCGTTGTCAGCTCTATTCTCCCATTTTAAAATTGGTTTCATGCATTGTATCATATCATTCATCCAACTGTTTTTTAACTCATTGGAAAAATGCATGTCTTCCTTTATTCTACTAGTCAAATTACTACAGTCAAAAATTCTAAGGAAAAAAACCTGAACCATCTTTAGAATGTCCTCCTTCCTTGTAATACAAAACTACCTTAATTCTTCTCCAAGACTGTCTTTTGTGGCCTGCCAGAAGTGTTTTGTTCATGAGCAATACATTTCGGGTTGTGATTATCATTACGCACACTTTGGTACATTTGCTATTATGCGCCTTTTAAAGCACCATTCAAATCCAAAGTCCTAATGCAATCATACTATTGAGCAATTTATAAAAACAATTTCAAAATGCATTTTATTTAATTATTATGATTTGTCACACAGTCAGCCAGATGTTCAAACTGGATTTGACATATTTACCCGCCCATCAAATCCTTCCCAAGGTCCTGGAATAGGCAGATGTTGATGTTTAATTGTGTTAAAGATATAATCACAGGATGTAAACTGTTTAAATAAAGCTGCCTTTTGCAATTGATTGATTGTCAGTACTGACAGTGTTCAAATGGTGTTCCAATTGTTTTTGGATTGCAATAACCCCTATCTAGACTTTTTGTTTTTCTTAGTAACAATTGTTAAGTCTGGGGTGTTATATAGCAGGTGTCTGTCTGTTTGAAGTCTAAAGTCCTACTTAGTGGTTCTTCGTTTAAAGTGCTTCTTCATTTTCTATTACTTTGTCTGTTTTGTGGTCTCACCAGTTATTATTATTGTTGTTGTTATTATATTTTATTCATTAAACATGAAACTCAGTCAACTGAACATGTAAAAATGTATCACAAATATTATTGACTGGCACTGATGGTTCATACGGGTTGCTGCCAACATTCTAGGTATCAACCAAGTATCATTATCATTATTAATTATTAATTATTAATTATTAATTAGTATTATTGATTATTATTATTGATTATTGATTATTATTATTATTTTATCCCACCTTTTTAATATGTAATTCAAGGGGGAAAACATATCTAATATTCCTTTTTCCCATTTTCCCCACAGCAAAAATCCTATGGGGTGACTGGGCCCAAGTCACCCACCAGACTTTCATGCCTAGGATAGCACTAGAACTCACAGTCTCCTGGTTTCTAGGCCAGCACCTTCACCACTATATCAAACTGGCTCTCAAACTGTTTTTAAATGTGTCAGCAATGGAATCTATTCAGACAAATAATTACATATTTTTATAAAATTATTTATCAGATTCCTTTTCTCTTGCTGTATATAGTATAGATCTTAAAATATTCCTTGGCATTCCTTTTCAAAATTTTAGTAAACAGAATTTAACCAGGATAAACACATAAGTCAGAGTTAGGCATATGATACATTTAATCAACTTTTGCTTGGCAGCATATAAATAGAGGTGTGAAAATACAGAATATAAATAGGATAATTTTGTTTCTCCAGGTACATATCCTTCTCTTTACCAGGTTTAGTTCACTGTACATTAAAAAAATTAAGATTGTTGAAATGGGGATGAAATAAATCAGTTTACAGTTACAGAAACATAGAAAAGTTGTAAAATATATTTCTAGTTTCTGTATAGCTTCCTCCACCGCTCCACACTGAAGCAGAATACATCCTGCATAGCTTGAGAAATAATTTTCTTTTTTTTTCTTTTTTGTTGCTTAGCCACAGCACTTTCTGTTATTGAACATGGAACAGAATTTTAATTGATTACTCTAGTAAATTTATTGATTTTTGTGGGGGAATGGTGTTGGCGATTGATTTGCAATTTTTCATTGTCATTTCAAGTTTAACTCCTTTTTCCCAAACATTTCTTTGAATGCTCATTGGGAAAATGCAGAATGAATGAATGAATGAAGGAAGGAAGATATAATGAATTATCAAGGTTAATATAGTTTGTTCACATGAACTAAGCAATTAAATCAGTTAGTCAGTTAGTGCTATTGCTGATCATAATATTGGGAGTAGGTTAATTCAGAATTATCCTGCACTCATTGGTAACAGATGGGAAAGAAAGAAGACCAAAATAGTGTCATGAAAATTATCACAAGCCATCTTCTTTGTAGGTATATATCGGGGTCCCTCCATAATATTATTCTGCTTTGGGAAGAGCGGAAAAAAGTTCCAACTCCTATCGAAATGCATTTTATCAAATAAGTAGTTCTGTATTGTTCCTTTATGGTCCCCTATCAACAGCCTGAGTCAGTCAACAATCTTACTCTTTCTAATAGTAGCATTGGCCATGTCCAGTGACACTTAGTTTCTTAGAAACTGAAAATTACTCCATTTATTTTCACTCTCAGTCAATTTGGAAATTAATTGACATCTTGGAACATACAAAAGGCTGTGTTCCTATTACTGAAAAGATAAAGATTTGAGTTCAAAACAATTGTTATGAAAGGTGTCTCATAAAGTGTCATGCCCACTATGGAGGTGCTGAATGCCATTTCTATAAAAGCTGACAAAACACGATGTGAAAAACATGCTGGGTAGAGAACCTACAGATGTCAGGGCCAAGAAATACTTCTAACAAAAAAAAAGTACCGTAAGAGTTTGTCTCTTGAAAAGAGAAAGGTGATTGCTCACAAAAAGCCAAAATACTTGTTACAAAAAGCAATCAATTGCTTTTGCAAGTGGGTGACATGTAAGATTCTTGGCAGACAGGAGAGATTCATAAGCAAACTGATGTATCAGCCAAATAGCACAGCTAGCAGTGACAGCCACAAAAACCAGGCACATGGAGAGGCTGTTTATGACAAGACAGCACAGACAAAGCTAAGTAACTAAACGACAGAAAGAAAAGGGGAAAAAATCACTAAACAATGGTTATTTAGAGCTGTGTAACTAATAATAGGGAAAAAAGGAAACTGCCATACACAGACATCTCCAGTTATTTTACAAATCAACAAATTTCCATCAAATAATTATCTACTGTAAAAGGAGAGGTTCTTTCCTTTCAAATCCAACTGTACACCAAGCATCATCTAGCTTTCATTAAGGGATCAAAACAACTATCTGTAGAAGATGCTGTAGATTGCGCACAGGAGGTAGCATTAGCTTACTCTGCCTTACGTGGACAGCTTCTTCAGAGTAACTTTGTGGTTACCTATGCCAGGGGTGTCAAACTCAAGGTCTGAGGCCCAGATCCGGCCCACAGGTTGTTTAGATCTGGCCTGCAGGGCTGCCTTGGAAACAGCAAAGGACCGGACCATGGTGCTTCTGCCAATGAAAATGAAGCTTGGGTGGGGCTGTAGGTATATAAATTAAATAAATAAATAAATAAATAAAGCTCCATTTTTGCTGAAAGAGGATTGCAAGAGGCGGTTGAAGCCAAAAACGGAGCTCAAGAGGGCCATGGGCTGCACTTCCATGCTCCATTTTTGCTGGCAGATGGTTGCAGGAGGCCATCACAGTTGAAAACAGGGCTCAGGAACCCATTTTTTCTGGCAGAGCGCTCAGGCCACCACAGGTGCCCTTGTCCTGAGTGGTGTCAAGTTGGCCATGCCTACTATGGCCCTCAAGGTCAAACACAACCCTGATGCGGCCCTCAATGAAATCAAGTGATGAAATTCAACAGGTTCACTAGAACCATTAGTAAATTTTCTAAGCAGTTCAGAGAACCGGTTGTTAGAAGAAATCTCCTTTTGTTTTTTTCCACTTTACAGGGTTAATCCTGTAAGGAAGACAGGAAAAAACCATCCTGGTGTTGTTTCTAGCCCAATCTTTATTGCCCTGCTTATAGAAACTGCCCACCCAGTCATATGACCTTCCCAGCCACTTCCACCAAGCCATGCCCACAGAACCGGTAGTAAAAAAAATTGAATTCCACCACTGCCCTGACCTAATCCTATTCTATATTCCAAGGTAATTAATCCTATGTGCTACATATTTCAGTGCTTCCAAGCAGAGTATGGCACAGTTGTTGTAGAAAAGAAATACTTCCAGAGCATTCCTAAATTTTGAGTTTTCTGCTTGTACTTCATATGCAACATTTTCAATTTTGTCTGATGCTCAATTGCTGAATGAGGGTATCCATGCCAACAAAGCTGTGGTTGAGTTCATTTGTTGGTGTTGGCCTTTTTGATGGAAGTTATAGTATCTCCTGACATGATCCAGGACTCATATTCTGATTCTGAAGAAACTGTTCCAGCTGAACCAATGGAATATCAGCCTCAAGAGACACCAAGGAATCATCTGATACCTCATGGTCCCAAACACAGGTACCATGAGAACAGCTGGAGCATCAGATGTTGGCCTGAGACTTAAACCCTGGGATTCTGAGAGTAGAAGGAAAGCAGAGTAAAGATAATCAATAAGGCTCCTTGCCAAGCAAGGGAATAACTCTTGATTAAAGACAGCTGGCTGCAGCCTGATTTAAGAGGCAGCTTTGACAACTGTCTGATTTCCTGCTCTGCTTTGTCATTCTTGTAAATCTTGCTTGTGGAATCTGGCTGACAAACCTGACTTGGCTTTCTGTACTTTGGACTGGATTCTGACTGCCTTGATCATGCTTGTTGATCTGTGGCAGAACTGAAATGGAGATGGTACTTCCCTCCTCATGGTGCTTGATCTCTTAATAGTTTTTAAAAAGTTTTTTTTAAAAAACTTTTGACTATCATATTCTCCTGAGTTCCTTCTATGGGCTTGTGGATGGATTACAGGGGTTATTCTGGGCTGGTTTAGGATAGTAATGATGAGGGGAGAGATCACTTCCTAGATTACTCCTGTGTGAGCTGCTGTAGTGTTCTATATTATCTCCTCTCCTTTAAAGCATATACATGAAATCTCTGGGTATGGTCATCCACTGATTTGGGGTTTGGTATCATTCCCAGCTTGACATGATTCTACTGAATCTTGATACTGACCTCTAATGTATTTGCTATTCCCTATAGCTCTATGTAATTTACACATCTAATAATTATCATTAATACATTCATCCAAGTTATTTCTAAGGATGCTGAAAAACAACAAACATGGGCAAAGATTTCCTGAGCACGTAAGAGCTGTGAAGCCAGGAGATTACCCAAATCATAGATTTATTTATTTATTTATTTATTACACTTGTATACCGCCTCCCTCCCTAGATTGCTCCGTTATGAGTGGCACAATCCTATCTAGAACTGATTAGGAACCAAGAAGGCACTGTTTACATAGGACCATCACCCCTGTCTTGTTGGGATTCAGTTTCAGTTTGTTTTGTCCCATCCTCTTCCTTAAGTTCCAGGCTCCAAGTAAACTCCCCCATGGCATCTATAATCCAGTCTGGGATATTGATATATTTGCCTATAGATTACATCTCATTCTCTCTGTGTCTTAGATTAAGTCTTCAAGTAACTAAAATGAGAAAATTAGTTGAATCTTACAGTATTCCACAGGGAACAATCATAGGGTTGATCTCAGTAGATTCTTCCACTGAGGACAGAGCAGACCTACCAGTGTCAAGCACAAGGAACCAAGAGCCAGGTAATGAGTTACTCAGAGTAGTTCTTTATTGCTGCTAGCTTATAGACAGGAATCTTGCTGGATTAAAGCACAAATCTGCATAATTATTATCCTGTGAAGGGTTAGAAGGGTCCATTCTGGTTCTCTTCCTGGCTAAAATCTGCTTCTTAGGGAAAAATCTCCCCTCCTGCAAATCTATATTCATTTTAAGAAACAATAGGATATTTAAATTACATAAAATGGCAGAATACAAGCATACTTAATAAAAAAAAAAAACCTTTTCTGATTTTGCAGTTTTGCCCTGATGCATCTGTTATATCTAGAACTCCTGAATTATCATTATTATTATTCAAATCTGCTTTAGCGAAATCCATCCCCATATCAAATTTTTATAAAGGTTAAATCATATGTTTATTAATCATTTTTGAGAACTTTGGAATTTCGCTATGTCAAACTGTTGAACACAGCTGTCTAGCAACCCAAAATCAAAGAAGCAAAAGGTGATTCAGGGCACGTCGGGTACTCATTTCATACCAGTGGGCAACACATTAAAAAGAAGTGGCATCTTTTCCCAGTTCCTATCTCTTATATTTGGAAATAGGTGCCCCATTCACTTCAAATCACCTTTTCTCTTCAAATCTAGATCACAGTATAGCATAAATATTATACAGTATTTTTTTAAACGTAAAGTATGATCTTAAGATGGGGTAAGCCTCTTTTTCACATTTATTATATTGCTCGAAGAATGTTTAGAAATGGTTGGATATCAACTATTTTGTAGTGGAACATACAGATGAAGGAACACTGATAGGATATAGCTTGTTACACTAATGCTGTATTTATTTATTTGTTTGTTTACTACCTATAGTATTTTTTATAAACAAGGTGGTAAACACTACTTCCTCTTCCTATTTTTCCCACCATAACAACCCTGTGAGGTTAGTTGGACTGAGAGAGAATGACTGGCTCAAAGCTGGTTTTCTAAGCTGGTTTTCTGTAGCTAAGGCTACAACTCCCAGTCTCCTACTTTATAGCCTAGTTAGTACCTCTAACCCAGGGGTATCAAACTCGCAAGCTGCGGGCTGGCTGTATCACGCACTGGCCATGCCTATCCCCAGTTTAGCAAAGGGGGAAAAATTCACAATACATCATGTGACGACATGATGTCATAAGTTTGACACTCCTGCTCTAACCACTAGATCAAACTGGTTCTCAGCATTCACAAAAATGTAAGATTATCACGATGGCAAAACTGTTTATTATTTCATGTGGTCAATTTATTTAAAATGTGGCTGGAAAATGTATTGTATGTAGCATCTTTTCTTTCCTTTTTTAAAGCATCTGGTTTTTCTCTTTCTCCTCCTTTGATCTTCCTTTTTCATATAAAATGTTTTTGATAGAAGATGTATTGCTTTGCTGTATAAATGCACTATATTGATTTTTCCCATAATAAGATATTTTAATTTAAGAAAAAAAATTTGGATGATAAAGAATATCATGGGAGGTTAGAGAAGTTGGCTGGAAATATCCTCAGGCATAATTTCCACAATTTCCATAATTTCATATATGACCTTTGCCCAAAAGATTTTATTATTTGTCAGGTAATAGAAGAAAGTATTCAGAAACTTCAGATTGTGGGTTTCTGATACAGATCTGAAGAGCCAATATATAGTGTTGATGAAGTCAACAAGGTTTGGCCTATAGCACTGTCTCATTGAGGTATCATCTGGAATTACAGGCAGGCCATATTATTATGAGCATTACAGCTGTGAACAGTTCAAAAATAATTCGATAGAATTGCTTTGGACTTCATATGAGTGAGTGACTGCTTTGAACAGTTCATTCATTAAGAGCAAAGCAACTCTTCAAGCTGCTAAACCTTTTTTTCAGGCTCACATGAAATCCTAAATAAAAGAGGTATTTAAATGAATAATAGAAAGGTTCTCTGCTTGTATGAAATCTTCAATCGTTTTCAAAACACCCACATCCTTAATAAAGATACATTTCAACTGGCTTAGTTAAGTTTGATGAAAACATCTACCTCAAAGACACATATAAGATAAAAACCATTCACAAATAAATTCCTATTATTCAGATATATTCATTAAAATTGAATGTTTTTGTGTTACTCTGTCTCCTATTACACTTTGTGATGAAGACATGCAATCTACACATTGGCTGAAATTTTATAATGCCATTTAAAGTTTATTATCTCTATGAGAGCATAATTTTGGCCAGGAATTTGTGTAGTATTCGCATGTTATTCTTGACAGTCAACTTTTAAGTTTTGAAAATAATTATAGATTGTCAATATTAATTTAACTAGAGATTTATAACACTTGCAGCTTAATGAGCCATTGCAAATGTATAATTGGGATGGCTAATGCAGAACTTTGCTGCCATCTGGTGTTGAGATATTTGAATGCAGGATGTGTTACTGATGCTTCTCTTGCTCCTTTTTAATGACTCCTGACAGGTTTCACCTCCCATAATCTTCAGCCCCTGGCCACTTTGATTGAATAAAGAGAGTTCAAACCTTGTATATCTGAAGAATACTGGTTTCCAATCATTAACAGCAGCACTGAAAAGAAAGTGATCACAACAGAAGGTGATTCGCTGTAGGCTAGTTTCATCTATATTGGGTAGACGGCACAGTGTTCACCTCCTTCCTTCAGTTTCAGTTTCAGTTTGTAAAGATTGGAGAGAAGAGGGGTGCCTGTCTATGATGTGGGTGCCATGGAACTTAGTGCTTTCTCCTCTCCTTTTTAACATCTATAAGCGGTCTTTGGGAGAACTCATCCATCACCCTGGTAAGGTGATGATATCCAATTATAGCTCTCCATCCCTAGCAAAGTATGAACATCTTCTCCTGGTGCCTGGAGGTTATATGGGTCTGGATTGGAAACAACAGACTTCAACTGAACTTTGACAAAACTGAGTGACTGTCAGACACAAAAGACTTAAAGTTCCAATTAAAGTGATTAGCCCTCATTCCTATGAAATCTACTCAACTAATGGTCAGCACTATTTTGGTTCTAGATAAGGGTCAGTGGAATCCAAGAGGGGTTGGACATAATCTGCTTGTGACTACATAGCATTTCTAGTCTGATTCCTCTTTTGACTCCTTCCTCAGGTTGTGCCTCTCCTTCTCCTGCAGTGGCTTTGGTTTTTTGCATCTGTTGATTGCAAGACCATGCCATCTGTGGTGCTGGATGGGATTGCACTACCCTAGATAGACACCGTACACAATCCTGCTAGACTCATAACTCCTGTTCAATGAGCATCTTGTGTACCAGTTATACCTGTTATTTGATTAGCAGGCTCTATTTACTCTATTTACTCATGTCCTAGTCACTTCCAAATTGGATTACAGGCAGTTCTTGACTTATGACCCCAATTGAATACCAAATTTCTGTTGCTAAGTGAAACAGTTGTTAAGTAAGTTTTGCCCCATTTTACAACCTTTCTTGTCTTGTTAAGTGGCAACCTTTCACTTGTTAAATGAATCACTTGTTAAGTTAGTAACACAGTTGTTAAGTGAATCTGGCTTTCCCAATGACTTTGCTTGTTAGAAAGTCACAAAAGGTGATCAGATGAACTGGGGCACTGCAACCATCATAAATTGCCAAAGCTCCAAATTTTGATCACATGATTATGGAGATGCTGCAATGGTCAAAAGTGTGAAAAGTGGTCATAAGTCACTGTTATAACTTTGAACAGTCATTAAACCAATTGTGATAAGTCGAGGATTTACAACAACATGAGGCAACCCTTGAAGAGTATTTGGAAAGTTCAGCTGGTGGCACAGGCAGTTATGTGTGCTCCTAGAACAATGTTTTTATACCATTGCTCTGTGAGTTGTATTGGTTGCCAGTTTGCTTCCAGGTCGAATTCAGGATGCTGATTTTAACCTTTAAAGCCCTTTGTGGCATGGGACCACCTGTGGGATCATTTCTCCCTGATTTCAGCAGCTTACCCCATTAGATCTCATGGGGAAGAGATGCTGGAGGTAACAGGGACCTTCCTTTGAAATGTCCCAGGAGATGTGCCTTCTCTGCTGTAGCATCTCCCTTATGGAACATCCTTCTCCCTGAAATTAGATTGGCCCCATCCCTTTTGATTTTTTGAAAGCCCTTCAGGACCTATTTATGCTGCCAGGCAATGAGGCTGTCAGGAAACTGGAGATTTGTCTTTGATAGCTCCATGGTTGAGGTGGTCATTTTTACCCTTCCTTTGCTATGGTTAGCATTTTTGTTTTTATTATATTTATTGTTGTATCTTTTACTGTATATTTTATGTCTTTTTATTGACTGTTTTAGCTGAGCAGTGTGGTGACCTAGTGGTGAAGATGCTCACTTTCCATTTGGAAGATTGAGAATTTATGTTACTTAGAATCCTAGGTAATAACAGATGTTTCTATTTCAGAAGACAAAGAGAAACTATCTGCTGTGAACTCCTCATAGGCATTAGGAAGGGCATCCGGGAAGTAAATGCTTAGCTCCATTCAATCATCCCGACTCTACCCCAAATAGAGATTACAGGGTCATACAAAAATTGGCTGTTTTATCTATTGTTGTGCCACGCAGAATTGCTTTGGGTGAGATTGGTAGCTATACACACATTTAAGAAATGAAATAATTAAATACAAAATTATTTCTGGATTAGATAATTATGCATGGTTCTTTATGGCTTCAAATGAGTGATGACTTGCTATCGCAAATATTTAACACCATAACCTTGAGCTCTCCTGTAAAACCATCTCACCTCACTTCAATTTAGTGAAATTCACACATTTAATTGCTGGTGATATACCTCAGCCTATCTATATCACTCAAGAGTCCACATATTTACTGTGTGCTTCTATTTATGGTGCTATAAATATTGTTCACACCTCAGCTGATGGTATGATCATCAAACTGAACTAATCTGTTATAATTTTATAATGTAAATCAGTTGTTTTGTCCCCCTCAAAATTCCAGAAGAAGCATCTTGACCTACCCCATTCTCTATCTCTGGAGAGCTTCATGTATCTGCCCCAGCAAACAACATTTGAGAAACACCCTTTTAAATTATATCTTCTAATTCTAAGAATGGTAGAATCTAAAGTAGAAACGACTGCATTCTTTTTTTAAAAAAGTGGTCATTAGTATTCCTTCAAGATAACTGTCTCCCTGGTCTCCCTCACATATTTCAGAGTGAACAATAAAGCTATTTTGGCATCCAAACTTTTATAATCACTGGATTCTCATACCCTTAAGCACTCTAAGTCACTGACAGTGCAGCTTCAGAAATGGTCTTCTCTAATTTTGATTTGTCAGTAAAATCATCCCCCACCCAACAAAAAGGGCCAGTTGGATCTTATTCTATATAATTGCTAAGGATGAGACCAAAAGTTGAGATTTTTATAAGCATTACCATTTGGATAGCCTGAGGCACCACTACAGGAATACTGCAGACGTTAAGTTTAATCATACAAACCTTAATCTGTTGAGCAGAAAATGTGAATGTAACCAATCTCTGTGACTACTGTTGCAACAATAAATTATATATAATAGCAATAATGAATCCAAACCATCATAGGGCATAAACAGATGGTCAAGCAGTCAATCAAGACACTCGCAGGCATAGGCAATTGTTTTAGATGATTCCAGAAAGTAGAAGATAGTAATGAGGAAGGCTTAACTTTAAAAGAGCTTTTCTTATTTTTATGATGCGCTTTACCCAAAGATGCTAACAACCTGAAAGAATGCAGTAACATGCAAGAAGGATCCAAAATCAGGTAAAAGAACAATGCATATGCCTACACTGGACATATTTCTCCCGCAGCATATTCCTTCCATGTGTTTAGGTGCACCATGAGCTATCATGAACCATGGTGGTGCAATGGTTAGAGTGCAGTACTGCAGGTTACTTCTGCTGACTGCTAACTGACTGCAATTTGGCAATTCGAATCTCCAGGCTCAAGGTTGACTCATCCTTCCATCCTTCCGAGATGGGTAAAATGAGGATCCAAATTGTTGGGGGCAAAAGGCTGACTCTGTAAACCACTTAGAGAGGTCTGTAAAGCACTGTAAAGTGGTATATAAGTCTAAGTGCTATTGTATCTGATATCAATGAAAAAGGGGAAACTAAATGTATACAACTACATGCTCCGTCACATCATGAGCCATGACAGATCAAAGGTGCAAATAAGATTGAGATCTACCTATATACATATGAACCATTTCAGTTATTAGAGAGGAATCCAGAAAGGAGTGTCTGCAGAGTATGGTCAAAAAAATCTGAGATGGTAGCCAAAATAGTGCAATAAAAACTCTGCCTTTTTTATGCATGTCATATATGACTGCACACAAAAATTATTTCTTCCCATTCAGTTGTGTCTTAGTTTGAATTTTTTTTTTTACTCTGTTACTCTTATTCCTAATTAGAGGTAATTATTGCCATTTGTGTTCTATTACTTTTTCTTTTTTTAAATTCCCCAAACTATTATTGTTCTTATGATAAGCAGGAAATGTTGTATATAACAAGGATATTGACTAGGACTGAAAATCTACTCTGCAATTTCTCTAGTTTATTAGAAAGGATTATATGGAAGCATCAGTTGGCCAAAAGCATTACGGACCCATCTTGTGCTGATCATGGCATAATGGAAGATGGCAATGTGACAGGCAAGAGGAGTCAGTAGTAAAGAGCAGGAATTAACAAATGAAAAAAGGAAAGGGGAAAAAAACAGAAATGTATTGTGAATAACTATGGAAATTCTCAGCCACCCAGGTCATGGTTGTGCAAAAGGTACTTTTTAAAAAGGTAACTGGACTTCCTTTGTTTTGCTTGTCATCTAAGAAGCCCCTTCAGTTCTAACTGAATGATGAAGAATGGATGTTCAATCTTAATGTAGGTGAAGACAACAAAATCCAAATTCTGGATGGAAAGGACCACTGGTTTGAAAGCGGGGTCCAATAAGCCATCTATGTTAAGGCTGAACAGCCCTCTCTCAACAAAGGGTGAGGGATATTCACCTCTCTAGATTTACAAAACTGTCCTTTCAGCAGTTCCAAGAAGATTTCACACCCATTTGCACTATTCAGGTGAAGGAGATAAACCTCCAAGTGACCTCAAGAACTCTCAGAAAGAATGCTTAAAAACCAGATGACTGCAAGGAATATAATCCTTCCATCCTCCACCATTCAGTCAGAGCTGAAGAAGCTTCTTGGACGAGAGGCAAAACATCTTCAAGTAAACAAAGAAAGTCCAGTTGCCTTTTGAAAAAGCACATTTGGGACAGTTGATGAATGCATCCATAGAACTAAATGCATAGATTTAATTATGAATGAGAGGGATAAATGTATGTCAGATGCATAAAACACTGTTATCCAGATTATTGCATAGGAATTTATAGGTTGATGATAGTTACTTATCCTGTGAATTGTGCTAATGAAAGAACTGGGAATTTGTTTTGGAAAAAATGATCAACAGTCTGAATGAACACAATCCAGCAGGAGAAATTATATGGATAAATCAATAGGTGGGAATGAGACCAGACAGAAAAAAGTTTTGGGGCCCATGAATTAATGGAAATGGAGATTATTATGGTGACTATCTGGTTAGAAAGTTATCTTTGTTTAGAATCTGTGTTTTAAACAAAAAATATTTATGCATATGCAAGGAAAAAAGAATCAATCCAAAAATAAGACTGAGAGAATGAATGAAGAATATAAGGATGATTAAAAGGTATTTTTCTATAGTGTCAAAAGTGAACCTTAGGAAGAAAAATTGGGTAGATTAAGAAAAGTGAAAGAAACTAAAGTATAAGCCTGCAGGAATAGAAAATAAAATAGAAGACAATAGATTCATCTCTTAATTACCAGTAAATGAATGGAAAGTGAACACAAAGAAAGAGATGAAGAAACTGCTTAAAAATATGTATGCAGGCACACTAAATGGGAATGGTTTTAAAGCAGAGAAAAAGAGGCAGAGAAAACAGAAAGTGATTTTGATGGAAATAAAAAAAAATCCTTTGGGAAGTATGTGAAAAGACAAGGAACTTTCAGCAGAAGAAATAGGGTTAAGAGTAAAAGGGATGTAGTTACTTGGAAATATGAATTGAGGGGAAAGTTGGAAAGGATATTTTTAGAGATTTTCCTTGAATAAAATTGAAGGCAACGTTCTGAAAAGTAGAATAAAATGAATGTTACATTAGTATTTTTTTTAAAAATGGCAAAAGGAAGTATAAATATAGGAAGAATGTTTACAAATTGAGACTGTCAACTATTTTTTAAAAATTTACTGGCAATTTCAGAGAAGTCTTTAAGGTTAGAGTATAATTACCACTAATTATCACTAGTTCGTTTAGTGACTGTTCAAAGTTATAAAGGCACTGAAAAATGTGACTTATGACCACTTTTCAGTTACGACCTCTGCAGCACTCCCATGGTCAGTGATCAACATTCAGATGCTCGTCAATTGGTTCCTATTTATGACCAACCATTGCTGTGTCCCAAGGTCATGTGATCCTCTTTTGTGACCTGACAAGCAAAGTCAATGGGGAAGCCAGATTCACTTAACAACTGGGTTACTAACTTATCAACTGCCGTGATTCGCTTAGCAAATGTGGCAAGAAAGGTGATAAAGTGGAGTCAAACTCAATAAATGTCTCTCTTAACAACTGAAATTTTGGACTCATTTGTGGTCGTAAATGGAGAATTTGGATTTACCAACTATGGAAAAATGAAAAATATGAATCTTCTAATGTTGGAAAGTCAATGCGATTTACATTTTGGGGCCACTGATATGGAAGAAAGGGAAGGAACACAAAAAAACCCCATGCTTGGATGGAATTGAGGAGATCCTGAAAAAGAAATAGAAGGGAGGTTTAAACCATGAAGGGCAAAGAATGAAAGGATATATGGAAGTGGCAGAAAAAACAAATGGAAGCAAGAAACCTATGAAGTGGTAGTGCAGGTATGAACTGAAATTGATTATAGGGAGTCTTCGATTTATAACAGTTCATGTAGCAACCATTCGAAGTTACAATGGCACTGAAAAAAAAGTGACTTATGACCATTTTTCACATTTACAACTGTTGCAGCCTCTCCATGATCATATGATTTACATTTGGATGCTTAAACTGGTTCATATTTATGACAATTGCCATATCCCAGGCTCATGTGATCCCCTTTTGCGACTTTTTGACACTCTCCATTGGCATGTACCTCTTTCAAAAGCTTACCCCAAATATTATAAGCAAGAGCTATTCAAACACTTTTCAATTGGCAAACTGACTCCCCGCCCCAAAATCCAGACAATTGGAACAATAGATACTTTATTTTATTTATCATATTTTTAAATTGATGATATTTGGAGTTGGTTTGTGGCTATCAAGTTAAGAATCTCAAGTTAGCACCCAAATCTAAGGTGCACTTTTCACTTATAATTGTACTTTTTGTCAGAATGTAAAGAATGATAGTTGGATCCAATTTTATGCCATACTAAATGTTGGAGCCATTCAAATAAATATGGCTAAAGTTGATTATGACTTAAGTCATAAACCTGTGAATGTGAGTACTGGTTCAAATTAGTTATGACCTACAGTATTTAAGCTCCTACATTTCAATGAGTCTGCCTTAAATATGATTAAGTTTCAATCCACCTCCAAGTAAGTAATTATCAGGAGCCAAATGATTTTGTCAAAAAGCAATTCTCATCATATTATATATCAGAATGAAAGTCGGTGTGTTCCAAACCATTTGTGGCATGGCATAGGAGTCTGGAGATCAAATAAAAATGGCCTAAGAGGACAAGACATAAATCATCCTAGTTGTGGGGCTGAAATCTTAAACTTAAGGTCTTAAACTGGGTGATAAATGTATACTCTAACAAGAATGCAATAAAAATTGTGTAGTATTGTTTGTCCAGGAGGTGGCACCTGGACACTGTATATGGGCTCTTCAAATTTCTGATATTTGTTTCCAGCCAAGCTGCATTGCCAACTTCTTTTTCTTTGATGCAGTGTTGTTTTACTTCTAGCTTATAAGGAAATGTAATTTTCATTTTAACTAAACTAGATTGATGAGCTGCAAAGAAGGACCAATAGGAGAATTGGAATTCTTATGTCATTTTTTTCAAACTTTGTGATATATCATCATGGCATAGTTTCATTTGAGTTCTAAGAATAAATGTAAAAAAAAAACAGTTTTGAGAATACAAAGATTAAGATCATAGATTTATCAAGTTCCAGGCAACACTAAATAATGGACTTCAAGTGGGAAAGACCAGGTCCACATGTGAAGCTTTGTTTGTTTATTTGTTTATAAAATTTATATGACCGCCTACTCATTTTCAGTGAGCCTAGGCGGCCTACAAAAAAAACCTAAATTAAACTCAAAGTCAGTTCAATTAAACTAATTTATTGCTGAAAGCCTATGCACAGGAATCTTCTCAACTAAGGTTGGCACATGTTCAGAGTTAGATGGTACTCAAGGGTGGGGTTGGACTTAGCTTTTTGTGACTATGTAGGGATTCTAAGCTGATCCCTCTTTTCACTCTGCCCTCAGGCTTTGCCATCCCTTCTCCTACACACAATTTCACAACATCAGGGTACACTATTTTGGGGGGGAGGATGAAATATTGTATTACAACCCTGTTGTTATTTACTGAACTTGATGTGAAAAATGGAGATAGACAGCCAGTTTCAGTATGTTTATCAAAATACAACACTTAGTCAAAAGGTACTAAATAAGCAATCAAATCATACTAGAAAACAATAGAACAATATAAATTATAAAGATACAAGCAACAATGTTATAGTCATAAGTGGGAGGAGATAGGTAACAGGAAGGATGAGAAGAATAATAGTAATACAGTCTTAGTAAATAGCTTGTCAGTGTTGTGGGAATTAATGGCGTTCGGAGAAAAACTGTTGTTGTGTCTAGTTGTTCTGGTGTACAGTGTCCTATAGCATCCTTTTGAGGGTAGAAGTTGAAACAATTTATATCCAGGATGTGAGTGGTCTGTAGATATTTTCACAGCCCTCTTTTTGACTTGTGCAGTAAACAGGTCCTCAATTGAAGACAGGTTGGTAGTAATTGTTTTTTCTGCAATTCTAATTATCCATTGAAGTTTGTCTTATTGGGTTGCAGAGCCAAATAGAGGTGCAGATGACTGACTCAATAACTCCTTTGTAGAACAGTATCAGTAGCTCTTTGGGCAGTTTGAGTTTTCTGAGTTGGCGCAGAAAGAACATTCTTTGTTGTGCTTTTTTTATGACATTTTTGATGTTAGGTGTCCATTTTAAGTCTTGAGATATAATAGAACCTAGGAACTTGAAAGTCTCTACTGTTGATACTGTGTTGTCTAGTATTGTAAGAGGTGATAGCATAGGAGGGTTTCTCCTAAAATCTACCACCATTTCTGTGGTTTTGAGTGTGTTTAGTTCAAGATTGTTCTAGTTGCACCACAAGGCTAGTTGCTCAACCTCCCATCTGTATGCAGATTCGTTGTTGTCTGGAATGAGACCAATCACTGTTGTAACATCTGCAGTTGACTTAACAGTAATAATAATTTACAAAATTGAGTGCTGCAAGGTGGAGGCCAAATTCGGGCCATGCAGGGATCTCGTGCTGCCCCCGGTGGCCAGTTTTCAGACAGAAGAATGCTGCAGAAGATCAAAGAGGCTGAAAAGCGGGGGGGGGGGGAATGCCAGGGATATTTGGACCACTGTTTAAGGTACACCAAGCTAAACATATATGGATATGTTTATATATACATGTATCAACCCATCATATCCTGTGTGCCTTGGAGAATGGAAAAGAGTATAAATGGTGTGGTAGATAATTTTTAGAACAATTGCTTACCTTGAGAATTCAGTAGAATTACAGGAAAATGAATATTTATTTATTTATGTATTAGATGTGTTTGCCACCCATCCGGCTCCAAAACGTGGACTGAGTTGATAATATAAGACATTTGTTTAACCAGGCATTTATCTAGATCTGTCTTCTCCACTCAGCCTCTCCTTCATGCTTTTTCTGAGGAAGGAATCATCACATATATTTTTAAGTAAAAAAATTTGTATCATGTCCATCTTCCAAAGAAGAAACACTCTGTGTCAGTCTCCTGTGGGATTTCTAGCGGCATTTTACTTAAAGCACATTCTTATTTTAAGCCATGCTTCATGTCTCTCGTAATATCCAGTCTCCATCTCACTCCAGTTCAAATATCACTCTTTTGTGAGTGATTTTTAGAAACAGTGGCTCTTTCTGAGTCTTTTCTCCCTAGACAACAATTATTCTGTTTTATTTTTGAGCTGGGTTTTCCAAACACCGTAGCTTATTTATGGTGGTGTTAAGAGTGAATACTTTAATTAGTTATGATTCTGTTTTATATTGGTCTACACTGTGCTGCCTTCATTGTACCACTCACAGATACAAGTTCATACTAAATAAAAAATCTTCCACAAGATATCACTGGTATGAAAATAGTGGATGGGAAATAAAATATCAGTAAATCTGTAATGGTCATTAAAATGTAAACCCATTATTTCATTGGTTAAATAATTAATTGAATATATACTTGAAAAGTAATTGCAAATCACTGTAAACCATTTTTTCAGTAACTTTCATGCAGCCCTGACTTTTGCCACTCCCTGCCTAGCTGAGGTTGGAGGTCCTTCAATTGTTGTGATTCATTTGTCAGAGAATGAAAATATGCATTGCAAGAATAAGAGTTAGACAAGATGACTGTGCCCCTACCACAGAGGAATTCAGTAAAGCTGTATGATAGTCACCCTATTATTTATTCTTAATATTAGCTCCATGCTCAATTGTTTAACTAAAACAATATTTCATCCATGAAATACAAGTAAGCACAAAAGGGTACTATTTTATCCAATTGATGGAGCGATGCTACCATTATTGCTGGCTGAGCTAAAGAGGGTGCTTCAATCTTTATCCATCTTCTGCAGAGAGCATCAGCTGCAGTTAAACCGCAATAAAACTAAGATTGTGGTACTTTCAAACAGAACCAGAAGCATGACCTGGATCATTAATAAGCATAAATCGCAGCTGTGTCTCTGCTTTATCTAGGGGTGACTTAACTATATTTAGGTGATTTTCCACTCATCTGGAAAGTAAAAAGTAGATTTTCTTAAGGCATCCCAGAAGAAGCACCTGAGCAATTATTCCACCCCAAGGCAGCACCATATATTCAGGCTGCTATCAAGCACAACTCCTCCAAGGAGTGAAATTTAAGTTTCGGAATTAAGACATTTTATTTTCCAAAGAAAGTATTCCAAGTGAGCTGTTACTGTCAAATAGTAGGATTAATATGGGATTCATAAAGGTTGAAACTAGGACTTAGGTAAAGTTATTAAGCATTGATTAAACCTGAATATTTCATCACAAAGCCTGGCCTCACTAACATTGGTTTCCATTTTCCATTCCTTCAGAAACAGAAGATAGAGTAGAAAATACTGAACAGTGTGAATTTCTTGGTGCTCTCTGAACTTGGTTGTTTTCTTGCAGACATTTCATTATACAAACTAGGTAACATCATCATGGTACTCAAGGTCAGCAAGCACCAAAGAATCCTCATTTCTACCTTGAGCTGCAAATATTCTCTTGATCCAAGATGGGTCGGAACAAGCTTCAGCTCAACCCAGCCAAGACCGAGTGGCTATGCTTTCCTGCGCCCAGATACAGCCATCTTAAATTATCGCTGGCCGTGGGGGGGGACTTTATCCCCCACGGAAGGGGCTCGCAATTTGGGCATCCTCCTGGATGCACGGCTGTCATTGGACGATCATATTGCAGCCGTCTCCAGGGGGACCTTTTATCAGGTCCGCAGAATAACCCAGTTGCGACCCTTTCTGGATCGGGGCGCTCTTCACACAGTCACTTCTGCCCTGGTAACTTCCAGTCTGGATTATGCCAATGCTCTCTACATGGGTGTCAGCCTCCATAGAACCTCCATATAATTCCTGCTGTAGAACCTCCATATAATTCCTGCTTCTAATTATCTTCTGTTGGCTGCCATAGTAATGAGAGGAGGGGAGAGTTTGGGTTTGTGAGATTGCTGCATATTTTCTTCAGGTCAAGGTCGTGTGCCATGGGACGTATGAACATCTCCAACTCCACCTTGCAGATGCCGCATGACCTGTGCCGAATTTGGGATTGGATGGACTGGGCAAAAGTTTGAGGGGAGGGATTTTAGTTTCTTTGGTATGTGCGTTTTCGCAGTCTTTTGCCAGACCTTGCTTAGATCTTCTGTAATCAATCATGCTTTAGTAAAATAATACCTGTATTCAACCAT
>JAEANM010003932.1:0-21570 GCA_017656035.1 Myanophis thanlyinensis
ATTTTATTTTATCTGCTGTGAACCGCCCCGAGTCCTTAGGGAGATGGGGCGGTATATAAATTTGAATAATAAAATAAATAATAAATAAATGTGTGACATCTAAAGTTGCCCATACCATGACAAGGTGTTATCCAATATATGCGGGTCGTGTGGAGGTAATGCGTTCTAGGGAGAAGGGGGGAAGAAATGATCATTCCCAATTGAGTACAGGTAGTCCCTGCTTAATGGCCATTAAAATTTACAATGAACCCCCCTCCCCAAAGGTACTTATGACCTGGGTTCAAAGTTGCAGAATCCAGGGCCCCACACACACTCTCCAGTCATGTGATCACATTTTAGGCATTTAACAACTGGGCTGCACTTGTAGCGCCCTAGTTACTTCTAGTTTCCAGCAAAAACCAACCATGGTGAACAATGGGTTTGTTTAGCGACCACAATAACTATGGTGTTCAATCTATGACCACCTACTTAATGAGCATCACAAAAAAAATATGTCATGAAATCAGGTCGGTCACATGATGACCTGCTTCACAACTGGCATGACTCAGACTTGTGATTCTGGACTCAACTGCGGTCACAAATCAAGGACTACCTGTAATTTCTTAGGCATCAACGTTTTAAGTTCAATGTTTATTTAAATATAACTAGGGGAGAAAAAAATATAGGGATTCAGCTTTAAAACTTGGTGAAAGAAAATGTAAAATCGAAAGAAGGAAAAGAAAAAGTGAGAAAGCTGAAAAGAATGAAAAGAATGAAATAAAGAAAAAAAATACTTAAGAGAACACTAAAAGATTTTAAAGCAGAACATAGTGGGATGGAAAATGCACCTGATATGGAATTTCTGCCTGCAAAGCTGAATGAGTAATCTGTATTGAAAGAAAGGAAGAGGGGGAGGGAGGGTTACAGAGCAGTCAGTGCTGACCATAAGATTAGAAGAATTAAATGCAAAGTAGAGGATAGCACAATCAAAAAGGCCAAATCACATCAAAGAAATAACAATAGCCATCACATCTATCCTGTTTCTCCAAAAAGATGATCCACCTTGAAAAGAAGCCCTATCACGTTTTTGAGGTCATGCAATGAAATTAAGCCCCACCTACAAAATTAGCCCTAATTAAGACCCTGCACACCCTGAGGTGCAGGGGCTGGGGTGAGGCACACATGTAAAAAATAAGCTAGGGTGGGAATGCGGGGGAGTGGAGCTGTCCTACTTACCAGGTCACACACACCCCGACACCTGCCTTGCCTTCTTCTGTGACCGCTTCTTCTGTAGCTGCTTGCCTCCACTCACATGCATCGCTCCAGCCTCTATTTCGCTTTCAGATGCCTTCCAGAAATCCCTCTGCAGCCGATAATAAAGTTCTGGGGCGATCCGAAGCTCTGTTATTGGCTACAGAGGGCTTTCCAGAAAGCAAAATGGAGGCCAAGGTGATGTGTGCGAGTGGCAGCAAGCAGCCACACAAGAAGTGGACCAACAACAGGCTCTTGCTCGGTGGGCTGTGGGTGCCACTGCCATGAGGTGAGTCAATAATTAGACCCCTCCAAAAAGAAAGCCTAGGGGTCAAAAGAAAATAAGACCCAGCCTTCTTTTTGGAGAAACACAGTAGTGCTACCAGAGAACCGTAAGATTTCTGTTTCTCATAAAACTCCCTGCTACCATCTAGTGGTCATTTCAATTTTTTCAACTTAGATCTCATAGCCCTAAATACAAATAAATGCAGCTGGTACCACATCTTGGGAAGCGTGTGAGAGGAGCTGGTAGCAAACTACTACTTTGCAATAGCATTGTGGCTAATGTAATGATGCCATACACTAATAGTAGTAATAATAATACAAAGTGCAGCCTGGGTTTCAAACATTCTTCTTTATCACACCCAGATGTGTGGACAGTGCAGTACTGGGACTGAATCATAGAGCTGGAAGAGACCTTGGAGGTCATCCTCTTCTTCAACCCACTGCCCAAGGCTGGAGTTGGAAGGTCAGGAGCAGAATTTTCCAGAAGAGAAACTACAATCTGGCAATCAATTCCATTTAAATGCTTTAAATGTTAATCTGGTCTCAACTGGGCTGATTTCTATAATTACAAAGGATACTTTTAGATTTTGATGGTGAACACACATGGTACATTAAATACAATCAATCTTCTGAGCTTATTTTAATTTGGGATTTGGATAAAGCCAATGAAATAATAGGCAATGGGTTAAATAGATTTAAAAAAACAAGGTGAGACATTCAGTATCCAAAAGGTCTCCCATTCTCTGAGGAAAATTTAGAGGCAGAGTCTTACAAAATATTTGTAATCTCTTACTCTAATTATCAATGGAGTAATAACTTTTCCAGAGTTTTAATGCTGTCCCTTCACCCATTCTGAAAGGCACATTCCCAAAAACTCCAATATTATAATGTTCATATGGATCAGGTATGACTGAATCCATGAGTTATGTTTTTCTTGGTTGTGCCTTTTATACAAGATCAACACAATGGTTTATCCAATCATTGCTTAAAAAAAAAATCCTCTTCCAAGTTGTGGAGTTTTAGGGTGAACATTTTTTGCCACAAACTGCGAAGTACTTTATGACTGACAGAAATCCTAAAATCAGCTGTTTCATAGTCAAATTCTACTACTTAGCAACACGGATATGTTGCAAGAAGTTTACCACTTCAGTATAGAATAACCATTTATAGAGATAACCTTGCTTGCATATGAAAATAATTGAATGCTTTATTATGAATCAGGCTGGACTTCTGGACAATGAAGTTGCATTCACTTATTCACAACCTTAAGCAGCTCCCATACCTCTTCTCTTGCCGAGATGGTTGAAGCAGGGGTATTAGGCACAGAACTGTGAGCAGTACTTGGGCCTGTTCCAGATGAGCTCTGGGAATCGCCATCTCCAGCAACATCATGAATCTCTCGAGCAAGGATTGCTACATCTTTTACCAAGGTCTGGCTTAATCTAGAAGAATGGTATGAACACTTTAAGCAGGACATAAATTTTAATACAATATATTATTCATAACTAGAAGGAAATTTCTGTCTCCTCCTACATACAAAATAAATAGAAGTTAGAGTTCAGAGAGAAGAATTCCTAACATGGAAGCATCTAGAATCTAATCTAGATACTAATTACATTCAATTAGAAAAACACATGGCATCTGGTTTTGCTGTTTAAAAGCTATAAAAATTGTTTCTCGTGTAAGGTTTTCTGCTTGATATTGAAGGACTGTATTTGAGTGTCATGGTGGCCTCGGAGTGAAGATGCTCATCTCTCATTCAGAAAGTGGATAGTTCAATCCTAGATAGTTGTTTCTCTCCTAGGGGGGACAATTAAAAATATTTGCTGCAAATGTCATGTATGAGAAAGGCATCCGGCCAGTTGGTTCAGTGCCCCAACTCTACCTCGAATTAAGAGATTATAGGGTCATAAAAAGAGAGTTTTATTGAAGCTCCATACTTATGTCCTGAAGAAAATTACTATAAACAAGAGCCTTCCAGATTTTCATTCTCACCAATCTCAGCCAGAACGATAATGGGAAAGGCAGTTATAATCCCAAAATGTTTATTACACTGTGATCTAATGAGTCAAATTGGGGTTGAGTACACAATTATGCAAATTGGGGTTGAGTACACAATAGGACATCCAAAATTACAAAGTATTAGGAAACAGTTATACGTTAAACCTAAATTTGATCTACCCAATGTAGTATTGTCACCAGTCTGTCCTGTAGTCCAGCAGGGATATGGGACTACCAGAACAAGGAACCCTGAGTTGATCATTGAGCTGATATGAGACCATTTTCCCAATCAACTGCTGAACTAAAAAGCAAAGGGGCAACGGCTTTGAGGTTTTCCAGCTATTCCCAGTAGTCACATTACCTGCCCTGCTGCCTCAATTGTTTGGAATAAACAAATCATTAAACATGTCAGGACAGTAAAATGTACCTGATAAATATGGGACGTAATTTGAAATGTTCTGGTTTATGTTTTTAAATCCAGTTCTACAAAGTTAGGTTTGCCAGAATTGGAACCTGCCTTTTAAAATCATGTAATCCATGCCATATAATCATTTAAGCTTACTATTTTAAACTGATACACTATTTAGATACATTTCCATTTTCCTAAACAGAAACATGTTGAAGGTGATAAAAACTTAATAGCTTTTGAGGCTGGAAGGAGCAATGGCTGCAGATAAAAAGTGGCAGGACTAAAGATTGCCTATTATAGAGCTTATATTACAGTTTTGCAAGTCCCACACCTGAAAATAGAAACAAAAGAAACTGCACTGATGATCTTCAACCAATCCAATCTGTGAAAGCCCTAAAGGTTGCCAAAAATACAGGCTATCCATTCTTGGGTTGGAGATGCACAGGGTTGATTATTTTGCACATATGAAGCAATAACTGAATGGGAAAGCACAATTTCTTTTTCCTCTTATTTTTTGATAGGCATGGTAACATGAAGCAGTTCTGAGTTATGTCAAAGCTTGTGTTGTGGATGGTAGGACACATGAGGCACCACTAAAACAAGTGCTAAAAAGTGATGTAAAATCATTGTACAATATTCTCACCACGTTGCTTCATTCAATGACAAACTACCCATGTTTTCCTGACAATAAAACCTATATAAAAAAATAAAACTTAGCCTGATTTTTACTCATGCGCCCAATATAAGCTCTAACCCCCCCCCCCAAATAAGCCCTAATTAAGATCCCACCCATTCTGTGGTACCTGGTTGCATGAGGTGGAAGGGGGCACAAAGGTAACAATCAAAAAAATAAATCCTAGCCTGATTTTTACACATGTGCCCAATATAAGCTCTAAGCCCCTTCCATTTCGCCATCAGAGGCCTTCTGGATTGACATGCACACTGACCCCCGGCCTCCATTTTGCTGTCAGAGGCTTCTGGAAAGGCTTCTGCAGCAAAGAAAGAGCTCCAGATTAATGGCGAAACAGGCACCACGCGTGTCAATCCAGAGCTTGTTTCTCAGCTGTGGAGGCCTTTCCTAAAGGTCTCTGATGGTGAAATGGAGGCTGGAAGGCAGCGCGCACAAGCAGTGGCAAGTAGCTGCAGAAGTAGGCTGGCAGCAGCCACATAGGTTCCTGCTGGCAGGGCTGTCGGTGCTGCTGCCATGAGGTGAGACAGTGGAAAATACATCCCCCAAAATAAGACCTAATGCCTCTTTTGAAGGTGAAAAAAAAATAAGACCAGGTCTTATTTTCAGGGAAACAGTAATTTCTCTTTGTATTCAATGTAATCCTTTCTCACCTATGCCCACTCCAACTGCTTGATCCGTTGCTCAAAGTATTGCCAAACTGTGTCTCACCTGGCTATTTCTGCTATCTCTGCAGTCTGCACAATGAAACTGTAGGGATCCTGTTCACCATAATCTTCATCTTCCATCTCTCGGCTGTTGCTATGCTTCTGTTTATTCAACCCGGAGCCGCGGGTCCTGGGAGTCTGGGTGGCTGTTGAGGTATGGGAGCGTTTGTGTTTAGGGGAACTGTGATTTGAGCCATACTCCTCCTCAGAAGTGGAAGTATAATCTGAACCCTGATGCCGCCTCCTCGAAGCTTATATAAAATGAATTGGTTTTCAGATGGTGGTAAGGAAGAAAAAAATTGAAGAAAAGTAAAGACAAGACTTCAAAAAAGCCATAACAAATGTAATCAGCCCAAGAAAAGAAGGGGCAAGGAAACTTCTGTGCATACCATGAGATGGAAAATATTTTTAATATCACTTAATGAAAATCAAAATAGCTTGCACTTAAGCTGGAATGGATGTAGATGACCCAATTATTACAAACTTTATCACACATCTGTCATACACTTTATTTTCAATCATCTGGTGGCCACTTGCTAATGTTTTCATCATTGCTTGATAAAATATGCTCTCCAGTGAAGAGATATTATTCCATTTGGCAGCTGAGCTGATTACATGCTCAACTGGATCCCTTTCCCCAGCCCCTCAATCAGGTAGGACAAAACATGGCTTCACTGCAACGACACAAGCATTGAAAATTAAAACAATGTTCCAAACTGCACAAAATCTTCAATTTTCATTTGAAATCTCACTAGAGTATTATGATACCTCAAAGATTTTAGATGAGAACACCAAACGTCTTGCCCGAAGTCTTGAGAAATATGAAAAAAATACCAAAATCACCAGAAATGTAATGATCTTGTGAGATATCATCTATCTTTTACAGTATATTTTTCATTTTCTGGTTCCATCAAATTTAATGTTGCCAATTCCTGTTGTAAAGGAAACTTTAGCTGGTTTTCCTTTCTGCATTTTTATCTAATGTGCAAAGATTATGGACGGTTAGATGAGCACATAATATTGGGGATGAGCTGTTTCACACTGACCCATGCTCTACATTTGTTAGTTCCTCATATAGCCAACACTTGAACAGAGCTACAGGCAGACAACCAGGGAGAAGCAATTCATCCCATAGGGTTAAGAACCAATTTATATCAACCTCTCAAGCAGTAGGAATAAAATTCATCAGATGAAGTACGTGTGATGAAATGTGTGGTAAAATGGTAATTCCTCCATCTGTCTGTTGTCATAAATTAAATTAATCATTTATCAATTAATGAAAAATATTTTGCAAGGTATTTATTTATTTTATTTATTTATTTATTTGATTTATATACTGCCCCCTCTCCCGAAGGACTCGAAGGTAGATATACATGTAACCATAAACTTTGACATGGTAGGATTTTTCTATATGTGGCATGAGTTTTTCATCTCAATATGCACGGAAGCC
The DNA here is from genome assembly GCA_017656035.1 of Myanophis thanlyinensis. NCBI lineage: Eukaryota > Metazoa > Chordata > Lepidosauria > Squamata > Homalopsidae > Myanophis > Myanophis thanlyinensis. Next base: position 6,771 of record JAEANM010003932.1, read on the forward strand.
CCAAGAGAGATAATTAGGCAAGTTAGTGTATGTATTCCCATGTCCCATTTCCTTAGGAATCTTTAATTTCAGATGATTCCATTTCCAAGTACAAGTAAGTAGCTCTAAGGCCAGCAGGGAAAGCAGAAATGGTTGGCTTATTTACACAATCAGGAATACTACAAGTTCCAATAAAGGGGAATATTTATAGTTAGGGTTGACATGAGAGGTCCTTGGTGCTCTCTGAGTTTGCTTGTTTTCTTGCAGATGTTTCATTACCCAGTCGAGGTAACATTATCAGTGCTGGTAAGGAGCAAATTCCACTCGTTATACTAGACCCCTCATACTATCAACTTCCTTAAATTGGTATTCAATTCAGCGTTGCTATTTTTTATTCAGTGGTTTCAAACTTTCCAAAGCAGCTTATAAAAGGTTTCAAGACGGTCAATTTTTAATAAAACAATGGTTCAATTCTCTCAGCAGTATGTTTACAACTAAACAACTGCAAAAAGAAAAAAGAAAAAAATCAAAACTTTAGATTGGACCTCAAATCTAAATCTGCACTTTATAGTGGCTATGACAGCATGGTGGTGAAGTAAATTTAGAAGAAAGCCAGTGAGCCAAAGCCTTTATTTTAAATAATACTTGTACCTTTTTATTTTCTTTTGTGATGGAATGACCAATTTGATTCTTGTTTGTATTTATTAAATTTATACGTCACCCATCTCACTATTGAGTGACTCTGCAGCTTGCAACACCATGTTATATGCTGAAGTCCAGAAAACTACCCAATAGCTAACAAATCTTGCTTGTTTTAGATACTATCTACATTAACGTATCACAATTTTCTAACTGCTAGAAAGAGATCTAAAGTGTTCATCTTCTGAGATGCCAAAAATGAAAATCAAAACTTTCAAAAGAGCAGTATAGGCTTTACCCTGAGTTCCAATCTCTACTAAACTAAAAGCTCAAGGTAACAGACACAGGTTGACACTACATGGCTATTTATCTCCGCAAATAGCCAACTTTCCAAGTCTTTTTGTTTAATTTGAATTTATACCATCTAGCAATTAGGACTTGTTAACAAACAAGGGGGAATTAATTACTTCAGCATTACTGACTGCGTAAACAGGCAATGAGTGAAAAAGAAAACCCTACAAGAATGGTAACTTGATAGTCTCGCATGTTATAGACAAGAGATCAATGCTGTGGGACTGTGTGTGGCCTTCACACTGTACATAATGATGAAGCATTAAAGGGAAAGGCCAGCCAAAATCAAATGTCCCTGGTTGCATTTACTGGTTTCATTTACTGAAGGACTAATCCATTGACTGATTTTTTTTGTTATGAACCATGTTCAGATAGTCCTTGACATACAACTACAACTGAGCCCCAAATCTCTGTTGATAAGCAAGACAGTTGTTAAGTGAGTCTTGCTCCATTTTATGACTTTTCTTCCCACAGTTGTTAAGTAAATCACTGCAATTTTTAAGTTAGTAACACGGTTATTAAGTGAATCTGGCTTCCCCATTGACTTTGCTTGTCAAAAGGTCACAAAAAGTGATCGCATGACCCCGGGACACTGCAACTGTCATAAAACATGCTAGTTGCCAAGCATCCAAATTTTGATCACCTGACCATGGGGATGCTGCAACGGTTGTAAGTGTGAAAAATGGTCACAAGTCACTTTTTCAGTGCTGTTGCATCTTCAAATAGTCACTAAACCAATGGTTATAAGTTGAAGACTATCTGTAACTTCCAGAGCTGTTGGGACTTCAGCTCCCTTAGCATACCAACTCTGTGGCTGCTATAGGTCTATTAGAAAAACAATAATTATGGAGAATATCTTTTTATTACATATTTTAGCAGCGATGCAATCTGTTTTTGGAAAGTAATGATTCAGAACTGCTATGTGTGGTTCTTTTATCTAAAAGAACACTTGGTTAAAAGTTATATATGCTTATTTGTGTTTCCCCCACCCCAAAATGAATTCACAAGAGACAAGACCATGTTATATATTAGTCAAGACTGAATGCTGAAATACTTGTAGAACCACCCTTCTACAAACTAGAGTCAATGCAGATGAAGTAGAGCGTCCACAACTTACAGGACATTAGTTAGGATAGAAATATTAGTCATGTGGTGATTGGTGTGGACTCCCAATCCTAACTTCTACACTGAAACTTGTTAGCCATTGCTGCAAAACACTAGAAGACAAAAACCAATTCATTTGAAAGAAGAGAGTGGGCAAAATTAAGATTGAGGTGAAAACTGAAATAAGCAGCTTTGCCCCAAAACACACGATCCGTAACTTTGGGTCCTTACTGTCCATCATGTGCACTATTATATATGTAGTCCATTTATACGTGGTGCCATTCAAAGGCTTTAATTCATTTGAATAGCACTTGCCTTAAATACTCACAAGAGATAAACTGAAACTGCTTATAAATAAATGGTTCTGCACATTCCAACTCATTCCCTGGGGATTCAAACAAGTTATAGTCTTTTCTTACACTCTCGGTTTCTCCCAGTGCTACATAAAAACACAGTAGTTAGTTAGTAAAATAATGCAGTTTGGCAGGAAGTTTCTTTAGATTCAGGATAGGGAATTTGGTGCCTTCAGAACTTTTGGATGTCAAAGCCTATGGGTCCCAGATATTGTTGCTACTGGCCAAAATTGTGGGAGTTGCAATCCAAAATATCTGGAGAACACAGATATCTGGAGGTATGCATATCTGTTGCATATCTCACCCTACACTGAGGTGACTCAAAGTACATGTGCATATCTGATGAAAATGGGCTATACTGACAAACTGTCTTTGCTGTGAATATAATTCTCTACAAGGGAGACCATGTCAATTATAGCTGCCTTGCCATATGAAGCATAGTTATTTTATTATTTATTAAATGTGTATGTCACCAGTCTTACTATAAAGTGACTTGTGTTACACCTATTTTGCTAATATAATCTAGAATTCTAATTTAGAAGACACTGGAGGGAGATTTATGATTCCCCATAAATTGCTTGATGTAAGAAATATGCAGTTTTGGCACTTTCAGGAGCCATACAAAATTCAAAAGAAGGATACTGAAGAAATACAACCATTCTTTTCCTAGCAACAACTAGAAGCATTTTATCAGTGCCTTATCTAAGGAGCTATCCGGAAGAGTGTAATGGAAATTATAAGAGGCTGGTGGGCATGCAGGATGGAGACATGGTGATTTTGAACATGACAGTTGCATTATAATAGCGTTTGCGATTTGAAATAAACCAATAAGAAAGCAATTCTGTTTTTATTATTCAAATGCAAAAAGTAAAAATATGAAGGAGTATTTTATGACAAGGGATTAGAATCATCTCTGTAATCTTTTGCATAATTTAGGCGATTTGTGTTGGAAAATCATAATTATAAAGAAAAAAAGTGCAAAGTCCCAATTACTTACTGGAGGTAGAGGCATATTTCACACTGCTGGAACGTGTCCTACTGAAAGATTGCTTGGAAGCAGCTACCACTGATGTTGTTTTCTTAACAGCAGTTTTAGCTTCTGACACAAGCGGTTTTCGAGTAGAATAGTATGACTCTGCACTGCGCCCAGAAAAGGTTGGCTTTGATGGGGCACTCTCAGAGTCACTTGGCACCGTAAAAGATCCTGCCCGTTTCCTTGGCATGGCAAGAATGTCAAGCCTTGAGAGCTTCTTGGCCTCTACCGGTTGCTTGGAAGATGCTGTGGTGCCTTCAGGATATGCTGCTGTTTTCTCTGTGTCGGCACTCTCATTGTCTGAGGTATCTCCCAACCGGGCTCGGCGAAGTTTAGAGGCTCTCGTGGGCCTTGGTGTTGATAGACTATTTGACCTGGTAAGAACTTGTTGAATCTTTTGCACAGTTGTGGTTACCTTGCTGTGATCTTCTTTGGTTGACTGTGAGAACAGCTTCTTCTTAGAAAGAGGCCTCGAGGGGGGTTGTTCTTGGTCAGAGGAGGCTATGTCACTTGGAGGCAAATATGGGAGGCTGTTACTTCTCTCATCATCTGTATAATCCTGAGATCCACTTGTCCCTACGCTGTGTTTCACTTGAAAACGCCTTGCATTTTCACCTTTGCTTCCAGTCTCAGGTGGGATTGCTTTCCGTTTTTCTGAAAGCCTGTCACGTGCACTAGCTTGAATATTTTGCTCTTGGCCAGATGATGTGGATGATGGCCTCTCTTTCTGTAAAGGTGCCACCGATTTTTGTTTTGATGGGTGACTTGGCAGATTTTTACCACTTACCAAGCTAACAGTGCTGGCGGTGTCCACATCAGACTCTCCAGATAAAGAATCTTCTAATGGCCCAGAAGGATTTTCTGGAGCATCAAGCTGGTGAGTTTGACAAAGAATTTTGGCTTCCAAGGCTGCCAGGGCATTTTCAGTGTCTTTAAGAAGGAGGTGGGTCTCAGGATTATAGTCCATACGGTTTGCTCGTGTGACCTCAAGATCTTTAAGTAGAGGATGACTTGAGATATGTGGAAGCCTGTTTTGAGGAATGTTGCTGCTTGACTTCTCTTTGGTAAAACTCTCTTGCCTAACAAAAGATGACATTTCTTTTGTGGCTATAGCTTGTTGTTCTGGTACTCCCTGGTGTAATGACATAACCATTTTTCCATTTGAGTAAAGACAGGTATTGTTCACACCTTTGGTAGCTGTCTTGCCATACTTGAAAGGAGGTTCTTCTTTGTCTATTTCAGGAGGAGGAGGTATGCTTGAAGTAAGCTTTGAAGGAACCCCAATCTCTTCTGCCTCGTCACCCATATAAAAAGATGTTGACAGCGGATCACTTAATGCTCTCAAGCCTGAAAGTCTTGGCACAGGACACTGAGAGCTTCTAGACTTTGCACTTTCAGCCCTTATTCGGCTGTGTTCAGACCTTTTGGTGCCATCTTGGCTTTTCCTACCTTTTTCCAAACTGATACCATCATCAGATTTGCTGGCATCACTAAGGCTATCTGGATCCAAATCTTCCTGAGTTAACAATCGACTGTCAGTACCCACATATATTTCTTCCCTGGAGTCATTACTAAAGTTCCTTTGGGAAACTTCAGGAAAGGTCTCGTGACAAATTAAAATAGTTGGTGTTGTACTTTCCAATTTTTCACCAGGAGGGAGTTGAGGAAGAAGTCGTCTGGTCCGTGATGCCACCGAAATCTCAGATTCACTCATTCTGGGACTGGAATCCTTTTCTGAGAAAGATAGGGAGACAGTCATTAAGCTCAAATTTTAGGATGTCTTGTTGTATGCAAACATAGACAGTTTTTGTATCATTTTTGTCTTTCCTGTGTTCTTAGCTTTATCCCTTTGTCCCACTCATCACTCTCTATAAAGAAAAAAATACTACTGAAAAATGCCTTTTCCCTTCATGGAGTTTCTTGCCAAGACTTTAGAACTGATTTTCTAGAATTCTAAAATCTTCAGGAAAGCTCCATAAATAAAGTCAACCACATTCCATGGGAGAAGAAAAGAAAGGAGAGAATTGGCATAGAAAACTTGTTTCCCTTTCATATTCTCCCTTTTCCAGAAATATTTTGACATGAGTAAAGCAGTATAGGAGTATGAACAGGGGCTATTTCATCAAGCTCAATTTTTTAAGCTTAAGTTTTAAACTTGATCAAATGGATTCTGTTGGGTTTCAAGGCAACTTCTAATACCATTTATTATGCTATCTTTCTGAACAACTTGACAGAACTGAGGCTTAAAGTCATTATATTGCAACATTTCCAATCTTTTCTATCAGTTTGTGTCCAGATAGCATGAAGTAAATGTATCCACAGATAATGGACCTGTGAAGGCCCACAAATTTATGTCCTGTTTTTTATGTAGTCTCATTGGGAAGGGTCCTCTGAAGTGAAATGTTAATAGTGACATTCATATCTCCTATTTTATAAAATCTAACTCCAAATGGATGGTTGATACTCTTTAACAATGAGATGGCAGAGGCGAATAACCTGAGTTTGTATCAAAAAAGGATGGAGATTTTGTTGTCAATAGACAACCCATTTTATATTGGAACGCAATGATTCATGAATAAGTTACATTGTTCTGAAAAACCTGATTCACACTATGGGCTAGCTCCTTAATTATATGCTTTCAAAGAATTGTCAAATGACAAGGAAAATTTGGCGTTTAATTTAGTGTGTCAGCTGTGTCCATTTCTAAATTATCTACATTCTAGCTAAGATATTGCAATGTAGTGTATGCTAATTCTTGTAAAACAACCAGAGTCATTGACAAATGGAAGTCCTATATATTTAAACTAATAAATAAACCTTGAGTTAAAAAGTTTATATTGATACATAGTACACCTGCAAAGTAGTTTACTTTGATCATACCACTTCAATACTGAAAGATATGCATTACTAGCCAATTTGAATTCCAAAGCAGAAGCTACTCACATTTGGACATGGGGGAAGTTCTTCAAGTATAGTTTGATATTGCCTCCTATATAAAGGAATTCATACCAGCAAAAACAACCAGTTTAAGAACACTGAATTGTAAGTTTGGGATATAAGCCTAAATTTAAAACAATGGAAAATGGGTACAGAAGCAAGGTGATTTTATACAATTAAAATCCTTTGAAATGCAAAAATGGCATCAGTTGCTTTACCTACCTGTGCTAACCTGACAGAGGGAACCCTGCTCAGCCTCCCCAGCTCCAGGGGCAGATCCTGAGTCTGTGTAGCTATCTGCAAGGCTTGCCCATCTTGAGACCCATTTTTGGCTGCTTTGGGCTGAAGATGACATCTGCAAAAGACAAAAGATGTGACATGGATAAAACAAGATTGTCCAAAGTTTAGTGTGGCATTTTAAAATTCCATAATAGCTAGATGTTCATAAGTAACTGCTTTGCTGAAGCACAGAGATGGATTCAGATCTGAGTTTTGAAGAAAAGTGAGGGATCAATGGAAGCTTCAGTGGAGAAAATATTTTTTTTCTTTTCCCTCTTCAATCCCTCTACAGCAGGAGTGTCAAACTCGTGGCCAACGGGCCGGATGCATCACGTGCTGGCCACGTCCATCCCTGGTTCAGTGAAGGTGAGAAAAGTCACGATACGGCAGGTGACAACAACGTGACGCCGTGAGTTTGACTCCCCTGTTTTACAGTTCCCAACTCCTGTCCTTTCAGGTTTTTCTAGGTAGTCCAAAATTGCTACCCACTTCTTCATCCAGGGCAATGAATGTAAGTCAGAATCAAACTGGTTACTGATAGTAATCAAAAGTTTAAGAGCAAGTATGAGCTTGTACTATATGGCAGTTACAAAATGGTAAGAACTTTTTAAAGTCAACATAAACTCGTAAACACTGAAACCATGTATTTCAAGCCTAGGCTGGAAAAGTTCAAATCAGTACATTTATATTAGCATCAAAATAATAACATTCTATATAACAGTAAAAAAAATCAGCCATAGATCAAAACCTTAGTTTTAAAATAACAGAAGACTGAAGTAATGCAAGGGGTGGACTGAATTCACTAAGATTTTTTTTTCAAATTATCTTGTATCTGTAATATTAAGATTGGTTTGGTTATAAAGTACAGGCATTTCTATTGATTTACACTGCTGTGAAAATTTCTGGGTATGCAGATGTAAAAGAATGCAGTTAAAAACATTCTTCTTTGTCCATAAACTCAAAAATAAGATCCACTGAGTTATTCCAAAGTAAATGGATATAGACCTGAAATCTTAAATATCTTAAGGCGCTTCAAAAAAGTAGGGATGTTAATTCTAATCCACACATTATACATACGATTATTCACTTGCTGTAATAAATTGCACACTGCAGGTTATATTTCCAAATACTTTCTCATAGAATTTATACTGGCTATGCATTTACATTAGCTTCTTTCTTTATTATTAAAAAAAAAAAACCTGTGCACCATATTGCAAAAAGTAAAACCTCTCTTTAAACACATTCCAATCTGCACATTAGTCTAGGCAGCTCACTTGTACATTTGTTTCTTTTTTGCAACTGAACTTTTCAAGCATCTCTAACTACAAATCCATTTTGTGCACCTTTTGAGGCAAAAAGATATCCGTGTAATATCAACAAAACGTCCTTTTGTAAGTGATATGTAAATCCAAACTTTTTTAAATCCAAACTTTTGATTACCGTAAATTACATCAAAATGAAACATTCTTTAAAAATTGTGTTAATATTAACTTCAGTCCTATTCACTTAAACGTTCAAGCCAAGTGTGTAGATACTATTTATACATATCCACTGTACCTGCATATCTGCATGATGACCACTAGCCACTTTGGACGCAATGACCTGCATCATCGTCACCTTTGGAGTTGAGGCATTTTCCCCAAGCAAATGATTGTGCCCTAATTCTTCTTTTTCACCTTTTATAACTGGCCTGAAGGTTGAAGAAATTCTGGAAAATTCAGGAGACTCCAAAACACCAAAAACCTGGTAAAGAGAATGACAAAGGAAGCTTAAATAAATCCCCCTCTTAATATCCTTATACTGATTCATCTTCAATTCTGGGTTAACAGGTTGAATCACTTTCTTACAGATCTTTTTCATCTTGGCATATCGAGATCTGGGTGGTCAGAAGCAAGCAAATGAGGTTCAATCAGGAAGCTGTCAGGTGAAGGATGGTACTCTTGCAATTATTAGTCCAATATGGGATGAATCAGAGAAATGTGTCACCACGGAAAAATTGGGAAAGGTAAACTTTGCCTTCCTGACATTTTGAGCTTCTAGGTCCACCACTGTCAATCCATAAGCTGAGATGTTTGAGAATATGAAAGCAGTACTGTAATTTAAATCACTGGGGAATTACTGGTATCATCAGGCTGCCTATTCCTTTCACATCCTCTTTTTATCACATTTTATCTATTTTTGCATAAGAAATCATTAGTTTAGAACAAATAGGGAACAAGCAGGGAACAAATAGAAAAATGCATTACAAATTGATACATCATCATCAATTATTATGCAGTACAATACATGTCTATCCAGCTTGTAATTATCAACCAGAATGCAGCTGTCTGACTAGGTCCATGATGGCGAACCTATGGAACGGGTGCCACAGGTGGCACAAAGAGCCATCTTGCTGGGCACACAAGCTGTTGGCCAACTTACCTCCAGCTGAGCGTGCACATGTGATTGCACATGCACGCATACGCGATTGCAGAAACCCAACTGGTCTTCGGGCTTCTGCTGTGCATGCGCACGATTGCAGCATGAAATCCAGCTGGTCTTTGAAGCTGTCCTGCACATGCACAGGCAATTGCTCATGTGTGTTAGTGCCTGCACGCAGCATGCATGCATTGCATGTGCAAAAGCTGCATGCATGCGCAGATGGTGCGATTTTACATGCAGCGCACATGGAGGAGCCGTACGCAAGAGCAAATGGCATGCACAAAGCATCTACTTTTGGGCACTCTGTAAGTAAAAGGTTCGCCACCAATGGACTAGGTGTTCACAATGCCCCTATTCTTGCAGTTCATTCAAAGGCAGGTTTATCAAACCCCAAAGAGGCAAAACTGTTGTAATAGTTCACAGGGTTCCTCAAACAAGCCATAAGAAAATACACACATACATAGCAGAGAATGTATGTAATTCAAAGTTAGCCTGTTGTATTGTTAGGTATATTTCATAGTTGCAAATGTCATTCCCATATTAGATAACATCATGTGGTGATGATGAGGGAAAATGAAGCCTCTTGCTTGGCAATGTTTTGCATCTCAGGAAAGGTAGATACTTCCCCAAGTGGGAGAGCAACCTCCTCCTTTTATTTGGTGCAGCTCAAGGCAGCATGCAAAACTTTTCTGTCCTGCTTTTTTTTTCTTTTTTTTTAATCTATGTTGTCTGATGTAGCACCTTGATCCTGGGGAAATGTTGTTTCGTTTCACTGTGTACCGTACTGTGTATTGTTGAAATGACAATAAACCCTATTTGACTTGACTTGAAAAATGATCCCCCCTTCCATACAATAACTTTGTGAGTTGGATGAGGTTGAGAGAGTCACTGGCTGAAAGCGACTCAGCAGACTTTCATGTCAAAGAGAGCCCTAATACTCACAATCTCTCAGTTCCTAGTCTTATCTTAGCTACTACACCAAATTCTCTTCATAGTTGAATTCCCCAGAAAGCAGTTAATTACATGGAAATGAAATTGTGTGTTATAACTTTTTATATATCCAGAAACAGGGTTTAAGCCTATTGGTCTACTGATTGCAGCTTGGTTGAGTGCCCTGTTTCTAAGCACTTTCTCACATTTTTTTTTAACCTGGCTTGTTCTAAAACTTGCATTGTCTCCTTCCTGAAATGAGATTAGTGATGTAGCATTGTATCTTTTGACTACCAGCAGAAAGCACCAGGTAGCAGTCAAGATCTTGAACAGCCATATTTGACTGGAAGGTTACAAGCTGCATAAGCCTAGCTAAGAAAAATAGAAATTAGAATTCTTTATTGGCCAAGTGTGATTGGACACACAAGGAATTTGTCTTCCATGCATATGCTCTCAGTGTACATTAAAGAAAATGGTACATATGACAGGAATCATAGGATACAACACTTAATGATAGTCATGGGTACAAATGAGCAGTCAAATCATATTAGGAGACAATAAGCAATATAAATTGTAAAGATACAAGCAACAAGTTATAGTCATAGTGGGGTGAGCGGGCGATGGAACGATGAGAATAATAGTAATGCAGACTTAATAAATAGTTAGACAGAGTTAAGGGAATTATTTGTTTAGCAAAGAGATGGTGTTCAGGGAAAAAGCTGTTCTTGTGTCTAGTTGTTCTTGTGTGCAGTGCCCTATAGCGTCATTTTGAGGGTAGGAACTGTAACACAACACAGCCCCAATACCCTTTCTCTTTCTACATGCAATGATATTTTAAAAAAAATTGAGTAAAAGTGCAACCCCTAATCAAAGTTATTGACTTACTAACTTATTTATCTGTCACCCATTTCCCTGATAAGGCAAGCTTATCACCTCTCCTGCTATACATGACAATTAAGTTAGCTACTGCAACTGTTTGCTCCAGTGCAGATATGACATTTTCAGTCAGGATTATCAGATCAGGATTCAGCCACAGGGTTTGTATGAGATCCAATCTCCTTGCCTCTGGCCCTCCATTAATGCCTTACTTAAGGGTGGTTTTTGCAATAGTTTTGTTGCACAAGGTTAATCTGGATTTTCATCAAAGAAGGGTTTGGCCGCTATCAAAGCAAACTTGAAAAAAACTAGTTTATATTTTGCCATATTTAATGCAGCGCAAGAGCAAAATTCATGATCAAATGCAAGAGGGGCCAAGCAAAGGCTATTAATCCTATTAATTGCATTTTAGTGGATGTACCAGGCATTACCATTCTTACCCCAAAGTTTGGGTTAGCCAACTCCAAATGGCAAAAAATGCACTAGCTCCTTTGGTTTCTAAGAAATATGAGCTTACCTGATCAATCATTTTTCGAGCTTCTTCTACTTCTTTATCCTGTGATTCAGTTTCAATAGTGTAAGTGCCTGTTTCACTCAAACTATCTTCCTCTTCCTGTTTCCTAGTTTTGACCAATTTAGGATCAGCAACTGGTGGAGGAATTGGTTCTGGTGCTGTTGGAACAATTACTGCCCGTGAGTTTAGTGGTGTTGGCATAGGAGGGGGCTTTTCAGTGTTGGGTTGAGTCACTTGAGTGCTTTCCCTTAAACACTCAGCAGCAAAATCTTGGGCTAATTTGGACTTCCTTCCAACACTCCCATGACTTTTTACAGGTGTTCGTGACGTGGAGGATGAGGAAGGGCTGATCCGCTCGTCTGCCTTCTCCCTCCTGAAGGAGCCAGCTCTTGGAGTGGTGAATGCATTGCTTGGCCCTTTGGTCCCTGTTGCAGGCGGATGTTGGGAGGGCATAGAACTTCCTGGTTTCTCAGCTGGCACTGTAATTTTGCGTTTTTCAACTTTCGTCTTCAGGGTGGGATCGACCTCATTTTGGGTAGAATGGCCACTGTGTGTGAAAGACTGTGATCTTTTCTTCCGGGGCATGTCATCATCAAAGAACTCGATGACAAAGGCCTGCTGGTTGTGGAGCATTTCCTGGGGATCGCGTCGAATTTGGCGCTGGAGTTTGGTTTGATCCATTATATGCTCATTGCTAACTGTCTCTTTCTCTGGCTTAGGTGCTATTTGGTCCTCTGAGTCACTTTGGGTTCCATCTTCATGTCTGTTACCTAAAAAATAGGACACATATCAGATTGTTCTAGGATAAGGCATGCTTCTTTTCTATGTCAGCACATCAGTAATGTCAAATCAAATCAAATCAAATCAAATTTTATTCATCACATGCATAGACATACAAAGTACGAAATGCAGTGAAACGTGTATGCGATCACTCGCGAGGTAGTAGGGCAAGGGAATAGTATGGACAGGGAGGGAGAATGATTGGGAGTGTTGAGAGAGGTAGAGTGTTGAGAGAGGTAGATTAGAGGTAGAGATGTCCAGCTGACCCTTCCTTTAGATAGCATTATAAATAACCCAGGACCTATTTGGTCCTCATTTCACAGGAATTTCCTTACCAATACAAATTTAAAAAATCATCATGGGTGGCAAAAAAAACCAATGTAAGTGACAGCAACTGTCTTTAGGCTTCCTCACCGACTTTCCGTGTGAAAAGCACGCAGGGATATTAGAAATGATGACCATTTGACCACAGGTGAGGGCATGGTAGTACTGAAGTGGCCACAACTTTATCAAAATTCAGTCCAGTGGGATTTGAGACATATTATTTAATTTGAGGTATATTGATTCAAAAATCATTGCCCTGTGATTCCCCATTTCACCCAATTGAAAGTTACAAACAGACAAAACAGGAGAGTTTTAGTACTGTATATATATTTGTCTGTTAAGATTACCAATCTTAAGGTTACCAATTACATTTACACAGCAGTAGGAATTTTAAACCATAGTGTTTTTTTTAATTTAAAATATATATATTTTAGTTCTGAAGACGTTTTTCATGGAACTATTTGAAATTGTGACCTGAAAAGCCCCTTACAACAAACATATTATTTTATAAAGAGATAATCCAACAGATATGAAAGCTATATTAAACCCAAGAAACACCTTTTGACATTTTTTACTAGAAATTCCCTACAATTCAGGAATCCATAGCGTGTGTAGTTTCCTATGTTTTCCTGTTCAGATTATTTGTTAGGAGTCACCACAAATCGCATGATTATTTCTTCAAATCATGTTCCAAAGCATGTTTGGAAGCTTCATTTACAATATGGGTGTCAAACTCGCAGCATCACATTGCTGTTACGTGATGTTTCGCAATGGTTTTTCCCCTTCGTGAAGCTGGGGTGGGTGTGGCCTGTGCATTATGCATCTGGCCCACAGGCCACCAGTTTAACACCCCTGATTTACAATGAAACAAGGCCTGCAGGACTTCTTAGAAGGTAACTCAACCCTTCTCAGAAGGAAAAGAGGTTTGAATCTCTCTTTCTAACACAGTGTAGATTTCTACAGTCTGGATGGTGCTCCTTCTCAATGTCTTTAATTCCAAATTTTCTCTGGCTCTGTATTTTATTGTTGTTGTTTTTTTACATGTAACAAACAAACAAAGCATAGAGCATCAATTCCTTTAGTGAGAGGTTTTACCTTTCAGAGTCTTCACATGAACAGGGAGGTCACTCTTTGTACTATATACATCATCTCCAGGAGACTGCCTTCTTATGAGACTTGGATCATTATGCACCAGCCAGTCGGCCACTTTATTCTCTGCGGAGATAATTTCCACATGGCCAGTGTCCTTGCTGAGGTTCCGTCTCTGCCTGAGGGAAAATTTAGTGACGTGGTCTTTTATCTTCATTTTACCTGGAGTGCAATCATCAAATTCAATGGTAAAAGAAGCGTGGCTCTGCACAACAGGTAACACTGCCACATCAACATCTTTGGTGGGGATCTCATGGACCTGCACCTCTGGAGTTTTTACTGGCTGATGGAATTCTTTTGTTGGGATTTCGAAATAACTGGGTTCCCTACGGAATGCGTAGACGGACTCGCCTTGAGATTCTCTATAGCCAGTGATGTTACCATTGATTTCTTCTTCATGTTGGACTAAGTCTTTTGTTCTGTCTGTATAAGGAGGAAAACAGCCCTCAGTTAACATTACCATCCATAAAATGTCAGCAGTTTCACAATTTAATAACTTAATAATGTAACAAGTAATGCAAGTCAAACAACAAACCAATCCAAAACAAATATTAAAATGAATCACGTCATTTAATTCCAACAAGCAGACCTAGAAAACTATCAGGAGAAACTACTGTTTTTTTTAAAAAAAAATGTCCCTTTGGGGCTCTTCTGAAAGACTGTAAAGAGAGATCCCTCATACCCAGCTAATCCTGAGTTCCAGAAGCATGAAAAAAAATGCAAGCCTTGTTCCTGCTACTCTACTCTTTCTCACAAATTGGCAGACAAGAGGGGGCCTCAGTGGATGAACAGATGTATTGATATGGATTAAGGCAAACTATCTTGGTCCCTAAACACTTAAAGATTAAAAGGTAAACGCTAATATCTATGGAGAGTCTCAGTCATCCAGGTCATGGTTGTCCCAAAGGTGCTTTTTCAAGAGGTAACTAGATTGTCTTTGTTTTTCCTTGAAGACATTTTGCTTCGTATCCAAGAAGCTTCTTTGAAGAAGCTTCTTGGATGAGAAGCAAAATGTCTTCAAGGAAAAACAAAGGAAGTCCAGTTGTCTCCTGAAAAAGCACCTTTGAGATAAACAGCAATGCTTTGAATTGAGATGGGAAATATATTGGCAATAAGTGCATCTTATGTATA
>JAEANM010003933.1:4671-21569 GCA_017656035.1 Myanophis thanlyinensis
TTGGGAGATGCCATAGACCGGGGGGGGGGGGGGGGGCGGGGGGGGGGGGGAAAGTGAGGAGAGAGGGGAGAAGAGAATTTCGGATCCATTTTAGTAATTCATCTGTGTTTTAATGCCACTTTAAGATTAGAAGATAAGATAATTTATCGTCTAAATTTGGGAGCTAAAAGTAATCTATTTTCCATCAAAATTAACTCTAAAATATTAAAAAATATTTCCAAAAATATTAAAAGTTGTACCAAGGAGCTGAGTCACTCACTGAAAAGCTGCTATCAGCACAATATGAAAATGCTAATTCTGATCAAGCAACAATTTCAGGATTAGATTTGGGACAGGAACAGAACCAGGTTTACCAATATAAGCCCTAAGAAATTCAGTTGAAACCAATTAAACCAAGGCCTCTCATTTTGCCTATGTTTCCATAAAAATAATTTCTTGGGGCCACATTACAAATCTGCATACCACGTTCATTTAATAAGCAGTCTTTATTTGCTTCAGTTCTGTATAGCATCTGTGAATCATTAAAGGTGTTTGCATCATTAACCAGGACCAAGGATTTGGACTTAATCAAGTGATATATGCATGTGAAAACTTGAAAAGTGTGGTGTGGGAGTGATATTTAGAGACAAAGATGTTTAATTGTGCCATGCAATTGTGATTCCAGAGATTACAGTGAACTAACTGATAGCTGATTTTTATTTATTTTTTTTGGTCCATCTGATCTGGCAAAATTACAAAAAAGAAAAAACAAGCTTACCTTACTTCATAAAATGGGACTCACATTTAGAATATACAGACACCTACAAGATCTATAAATGATACTTAGATGTTTTGTTCAATCTAAGTTTAAAACCAACTTTAACTATGGTCTGGATCTGATACCAATTCTCATCCTATCTTTAGTACTCGACTTAGTCCTTGACTTAAAACCATTCGAAGTTACAATGGCACTGAAAAAAGTGACATGATCATTTTTCACACATACGACCATTGATTTACATTTGGATGTTTGACAACTGACTCACATTTATGGCAGTTGAAGGGTCCCAGGGTCATGTCATCCCCTTTTTCAACCTTCTGACAAGCAAAGCCAATCAGGAAACTTAACACTTAATAACCATGTTACTAATTTAACAACTGCTGTGATTCACTTAACAAATGTGGCTAGAAAAGTCATAAAACAGAGCAAAAGTCACTTAAAAATGTTTCACTTAGCAACATAAGTTTTGGGCTCAATTGTGGTAATAAGTTGAGGACTACCTGTAGTCCTAGTTATATGTAGTAACTTCCATGTTTCTTCAATGTGTCAAGAATTTTTAGGAATACATTTTCCTGTCTTTACTTTTATTCTAAATAACTTTATTTATTGCCTCCTGGCAGGTGTTTAATCGATATCTGAAGCAAAAACTTTTCTGAACTGTGCTGGTTCAGCAAGCACCTTCCTTTGCTGTTCTTAGCATTTCTAGGACTGTGCTACGTTCAGCTTGATTGCTTCTCTAACTATTCACCATTATTAAACACCTTTTCATTTTGGTTATTTGTGTGCTTTCTGTCAGACTAAATTAGTTAAATACATGTAAATAAAAGCCCATGGCTTATTTTTAAAAGGAAATGTTTCTACTAAAAATAAACAACGTTCTTCATATGCATTTTTTCTTACGATATTTTATTTTTAGAAATAGAGAATGAAAAGGAATTAATAAGTTACAATCTCTTGTTGGCAGTCTTTTGTACAGAAACAGATAACTCAGTTTCTAGTCTTTGGATAAAATCCAGGGTAGTAGACTGATCTTTCTCCCATCTTGTTCTTGGTTCTAAAAAACCACAAAGAAAAACCTACCACTACCACATCGTCTTTGTTGTTTCCATCCCAGTTAGCCACAGATCAAAACAATTAAGTACAAATCAGCTAAGCCAGTATTTGGAGATGAACAAGGCAAAAATTCTTCAGATCCAACTTGGGAATCCTCACTATGTTTTGAGGTTCCTTGAAGGAGGCCTGACTTTTCCTAAGTTCATACAGCAGTTATACAGATTTCCAACAGTACCTATTTAAGAATGTTTATGGAAATTCTCAATCATCCTGGTCATGGTTGTCGTAAGGCTAATTAATCAATAAACTACCTAACACATATCAATGTATTTCTATTTAACTTTAAAATATTGCACAAAGATTAAGCATGACTTTATAATGTGATTCTATTTTGAGAACCAGCCGTGTCTCTTATATAATTAACTAAAACCTTCTTTTTATCAACATAAATCTTTGCCTGCAAAATCTAGGGCAAAGATCTTGCACTCAGTGGTATATAAGACCAATTGAATTCTATACTGATAGAAGGAGAAATATCCTTCAGCAAAGTATTGTAGTTCTAATGCAAGATATACTGTAATAAACGTTGTGAAAGCTACAACCTCAAGGTTTCCTCAAGGCTGTTTGAGACCTCTTGTGATCTATTTCTTGTAGACTGACATGGAGGCCCTAAAGGCCTTCTATAAACACCCAGTGCATTTTTATGTTATTGTAAAGAAACTGTCAGGGGAGAAAGCCTTACTGTTGAATTCTGTGGGAATAGGAATGAGAGGCAATTTACAAAATACTGCAGGGCCATAACACTTATATTTATTTTTCTTATCAGAGAAACATTTCTTGCCCTGATGTAGATGGCTTAAGAGAAAAGGAAGCCTTCTCTGAATTAATGGTGAAGGAATCAGTAGTTTTTGAAGCATTTGAATCAATTGTATAGGCCTGAGGTGGCAGAAACTGCTGGAAACAAAGGAACCTTCCAGATTACATTGAACTGATCTAATGAAGTCAGAAATCTAGATAAGGATTATCCTCCTCACCACCGCTATCATCTCCCTTACCTTAATTTTAAGACATGCTGGTCATCCAAACTAGGAAACAAGGTTAATTTAAAACCTGATCAGATTGCTGCACAGACTGTACATTTTCTGTACATTAAAAAAACTTCCCTGCCAAATTGATTTGTGTATTGGCTTACAGGCCTTTGGTGATGGAGAAGGAAACTGACTCCTCACTTCATCATTCTTGCATCTTTTACCTTTATTTTTTTGCTTGATATTTTTGTGATTTAATTGTTGTAAGCATATAGTTGTTCTGAGTCAGACAGCAAACAAGTTTGGATTAATAATAATATAGTAAAATCTATATTAAAGAGCAGGTTTAATTGGCAAGTTCCAAAACTTTTTTTTTAATCTTGGATGAAGTCACCATGCAGTGACCAGAGGTTCCTTATCAGCTAAATTCTGGTTATCAGTAGGACTTTTCTTTAAGTAATTCCATATAAAGTGTTTGTTTAAAAAAAAAAAACTTGTTATTTACTGAGCTCCCATAATATTGTGTATTGAAAGTCAAGAGCATACAGCAACACTGAATCAGCGTTGCTATACAAAGTAGGTGAATGGAGAGTGTGGCAAATGACAAGTAGTCACAGTAAGCAAAATTAAATTCTAGCACAGGATGTTTGACCTGTATAATCTATATTTAAGTATTCTACTCCCCAAAGAATGCTTTACACAGAAATGACAAACTCAGACATGGAAATTAACGGTAGAGATTTTATTTATTTTTATTTATACATAGTGGTACCTCTACTTACGAAAGACTCTGGTTACGAAAGTTTCAAGTTACGAAGTGCGTCTTTGAGAAAATATCGTCTCTAGTTACAAAATACAAGATATGAAACATATTTCGAGGGTGC
Source organism: Myanophis thanlyinensis (assembly GCA_017656035.1). Classification (NCBI taxonomy): domain Eukaryota; kingdom Metazoa; phylum Chordata; class Lepidosauria; order Squamata; family Homalopsidae; genus Myanophis; species Myanophis thanlyinensis. The sequence goes on from JAEANM010003933.1 coordinate 8,397, forward strand.
AGATAAAGAACAAGCAATTAGGCATTTATAGGGTAAAATGCGTCTCTACTTACGAAATTTTCAAGTTACAAAACGGCTTCCGGAACGAATTAATTTCATAAGTAGAGGTACCACTGTACATAGATACAGGTAGACTTTAGGGAAGTTAACAGTAAAGATTTTATTTGTGTTTATTTATACAGGTAGTCCTCAACTTACAACGGTTTGTTTAGTGACTGTTCAAAGTTACGACACTGAAAAAAGTGACTTATGACCGTTTCACACTTGTGATCATTGCAGCATCTCTATGGTCACATGATCAAAATTCAGATACTTGGCAACTGATTCATATTTATGACAGATAGCAGTGATCTGGGGTCATGTGATCACCTTTTGCAACCTTTCTGGAGATTGTCATCCAGGTCATGGTTGTCCGAAAGGTGCTTTTTCAAGAGGCAACTGGACTTTGTTTTTTTTTCTTTGAAAATATTTCACTTCTCATCCAAAAAGCTTCTTGGATGAGAAGTGAAATGTCTCCAAAGAAAACCCAAAGTCCAGTTGCCTCTTGAAAAAGCACCTTTGGGACTTTTGCAACCTTCTCCCAAGTGAAGTCAATAGAGAAGCCACATTCACTTAACAACCAGGTCACCAATGGCAGTGATTCACTTAACAGCGGTGGCAAGAAAAGTCGTGAAACGGGGCAAAATGCATTTCACAACTGTCTCTCTCAGCAACAGAAATGTTAGCCTCCGTTTGGGGTCGTAGGTCGAGGACTACCTGTAATTTATATATAGCAAAACTGGTGGGCGCCCATGTCCCTCAGTGAACGATTACGACCTGGGGACAATAGATGGGCCGGGAGGGGGGGAAGAAGGGGGTGGAAGGATGGCGGACGTTGTAATCCAAGCCGTCTGGAAGGAACCGGGGAGGAGAAAAGCTGCCCCACACAGAAAGAGCAGGACTCCCTTCTGAGGGAGCAGTGCCCGTGTGCAGAAGCGCGGGAACGGCATGGCACGACTGCCCTCCGCGACGCATCTGCGGGTGGAAAGAGCAGGTTCTAGGCTGGCACCTCAGGCGCCGCCCCTGGGGAGGCGGCTGAACTGAGAAGCCAGACATCCAGACAGGCGCCCCCACTCGCCGGCTGAAGCCTTCCTCTGCCGCTGGTGTTCCTCCTCCTCCTCCTCCTCCGGGGAGACGCTGGGGTTTCCCCGCCCCGGCCAGCCCTTTTGGGAGGCTTTTGTCATGCGCAGCTGCGCCGGCGGAGCCCCTCCCGTCCTCGTCGGAGGAGAGAGAGCGCTCCGGAGATAGGCGAAGAGAAGAGGAAGCCGAAGAAGCCGGCCGGGGTGGGAGGGGGGAGCAGCAGTAGAGCCAACGGCGGGCGGCTCATGGCTCCCGGAGGCTGAGGGGGAGAAGAAGGAGGAGGAGGAGGAGGAGGAGGAAGGCGGGGCGCGCGCGCGGAGCGGCGGCAGCAGCGGCGGCGGGAGGGGGGGGGGTCTCTTCCCCGGCCAGGCGACGGCGAGGCCCTCCCGCTGCGGGGCTCGCGACGCAACTCCGGCTGGTCTTCTCCTCCTCCTCCTCCCCCCTCCCTTCCCCCGCGCGGCGGTGTTATGGCCTCTTGCTGGGGCGCGGAAGGGTCCCTTGCTTGGCGGTCAGCGCAGCTCCTGCTCCTCGTCGCCTCCTGTTGCGGTAGGTGATGTCCTTTGTGTCCGGCCCGGGAAGCCGGGCTGTCGTTGGACGAAACGCCGCTTCTCTTTCGGCGACCCTCCTGCCTTCCCCCCCCGCCGCCTCCAAGCCGGCAGGACGAGACTTCCTGGCCCGGCTTTTGTTTCCGAGGAAGTCTGGGACGGCGACGGCCGCCCTGCTTTTCGTGCTCGGCTCTCTCCCCGTCTTGCCTGGCACCGGAGTCTCGGGCCGCCCCCGACTTTCTCGGCAACGGTGGTTTTGGCTGTGAATGAGTCCAAAAGCCTTGTGGGGTTTATTTATAAAGCAGGGCCTGGCCGCCCTGATTGCCTTCTTGCCCCCCCCCCCCCCACTTCCCCATCTTTGAAATGGTGGGGATTGGGCTGTCAAAAGAGATGCAAGCCGGCCCTTGTTAGTGCTAAGACAATGGGACGATCCCTGAAACTTCGGTGGGGGGGGGGTGTCTTGGTGTTCCCCCCCCCCTTTCCCAGACCTCTTTTCTGGGCTGCTTTTTCATCAACGGCAAGCGCCTTCATCCCATTTCTGTCAGCAATTATAATGCAGTACCGGATACGTCTGTGAAGTTCAATGGAAGTTAAATCTAGGAGTATATCTAGATCATTTTATATAATTCCTTCCCTGAGTGGCCGAATTTCCTCAAGATTTTATATATAAATAAATCAGGTCTAGGTGTGTTCGAGTCTTTTCCTGTGTAAGTTTGATGGTATCTTTGCAATGTTTCTGCGAGTATGAAGCAGAAGGCACCAGCTTGAGGATGGCAAGTGGGACCTTGGTTGCGAAGATACCCTCAAACTTACACAGGAAAAGACCCAAACACACCTAGACCTGTACCCATGAAAACCTATGAAAACAAATATATATATTCATTATTTAGTTATGTGAATCCTTAAATACGATAGCTGTTTTCAGTTTTAGGATTTTGCCTGGGAGGCCTATAAAGGATTTCTTAAAATCCCCCTATTCTGCAGCTTAACTTGATTCTGAAATAGGTTATTGGTATTTGGCAGGAATAGACTTGGTGTGTTTTACAGGTTCTGCAACAGGAAGCTGCTTTCTGCTAACAGTTTCAGAGCAACATTTTCAGCACTGCACTTGGGAAGAAAGTTGATGCTATATTTGTGAGGGTGGTCTCAAGGGAAGAGGCTGTTCACACAACTTGGCTAAATGTTGAATTTCAGTTTTTAAGAAGCACTACAGTCTAGATCGTAACGGGTAACAACAGCAGGTATAACTTGAACCTTTGGGGGAGGAATGGATTTCTGTTATTAAGAAGTCCAAAGAAATCTGTTTCAAAGCATGGCCTTTCTGTCAAGACTGCTTTAACCCAGAGATCTGATATAAAAGATTATGTGACTGAATAATATACAGACTATTCTTATCTGAGTTTTTGGGCATCCTGTTTGTTTCACTTTATGAATAATAACACATTTAAATCTTGGGTTTCCAGAGTATCATTTGTGCCTTTACAATATAGAACCGTACATTAATTGGTTGCTATAACAGTTAACATGTTAGTTTTCCACTGCATAAAATCTGTATCCTTCCAGGGAATGTAACCTAAATCCTGCAGTATTTTCTTTTATTTTGCAATGTAATTACATCACGATAGTAAGACAAACAACCTTGAGTGCAAGACATCAGCTAGAAACTGGAAATTAATATATAATTATTTCTCCCTGGGTCCATGCATCACAGTAAGCCATGGTTAACTTAAACATGTTCTGTTGAAATAGAAGAGTACTTACTGTATTAAGCCAAAAGTAAACTAACCACGTCATGAATTAACGTGATACATGGATTCAATCTTATCTATCACTTTCTTGAAGCTAGAAGCCATAGACCAATTGGTGGATTTCTGCCAAATATATAAAATCAGCTTCCTCAACATGGTACAAACCAGATGCATTGAATTCAATCCTGTTAATTCCTAGGCAGTAAATTGGGAGAATCTGGCCCAGAATTTTGAGTAAGACTGCTGTTTACTAGAATTTAAGTATATGCTAAATATAAAACTAATGTTCTTTGATTAGTTGAAAATTGTTCCTGCTGTCTCACTAACAGTTAAAAACATTAATATATTGAACTATAATATTCATTATGTTTACCTTTATTTTAATGCTATAGATGACACATAAATATCCTTTGATGTGCTTTAAATGGTCAAAATTCTGTTTTACAAGGCATTTATTTCATTCTCAAAGAAGGATGAATATTAATATTTTAGTGTTTTTAATTTCCAATATTTCTGCTTTCAAATTAGGGAGGGAGCAAACTTTTTTTTTCTGTTACTGAAATTTACCAAACGATTAAAAGTAAAGGGTGTATTGTATGTGGTTGGCTTTGCCCTCTGCTTTTTAGGACTGCCAAAGTCTGGGGAAGTGGAAATAGTGGGCCTCTTGTTTACACATTTGCAAAAGATCTTATGTATTTATATGTCTAAATTAGCTTAATAGTAATTACTTCTTCTCAGAAAACACTTGTGTTTATAGTAAGCTCTCTAAAGGGCAAGTCTGTAAGTATCTCTTAACCTCTTTGTTTCTATTTATCCACACACACACCCAAATGAAAGCATTCTTACTGTTAAATCCAACCTTGCATATTTCTGCAAATTATTTTTTCCTGCAGGGAACATATTGTGAAACCTTGGTTTATTCTCCACAAAATAATTAATTTAATTGGCAGATCAAAAGAAATCCAACAACTGTACTATATTGTTCAAATAATGGGTGAACCATAAATCATATGATTAGAATGAAGGGGGGAATTGTAGGAGTAATATTTGGGTAGAGGAATGTTGTAATCTACTCACTCTCAAAACTAAGAACCAAAAGTGCATGTACACAAATTGCCAAAGTGGGAATAATTATATGGGACAATATAGATGCTAGAAAATTAGAAAAGATAGGAAAGGAACATTAGCCCAAAATAGTTGCCATTGTTGATCAGTTACAAGGACCAAAATCATAATCTTAATATAGAGATCATCAATAAGTAGGTTATCAACTATTGTCTTTCTGGAAGTAGGTAATTAAAATTTTAGGTTCTCTGAAGTGTTGAATGCAAGCAATATATGATGCAAGCATTGTTGTTGAACTGAGTTTCATTTTAATTCTGAATAAACTAGCAGAATAGCTAATGACACAAAAACATGTATTTATTGTTTCACATGATCTTGCCCAGAAGTTGTTATTCTGATCGAGAATGTAGATAAAAATGACCAAGGTTTCCTAATTTCATACTATTAGTACATCTAGTAGTACACCAAACTACTCTTTCTTTCAAAATCTTAACTATCTAGGCTACTTTCTCATTTTATTGATCCACACAGTCCTTAATGCAATGAAAGCTTGTTTATGGAGTTCAACATGGTGAACTTCACAAGCAGTGAAATGTTATAAAATGATGTATGATGGCCACATTACCCAGGCAACATAAATTATCATGGTAGTGGTCTCACCAACTTAACATATTTGTGAGTAAACAACATTCCCTCCTTAAACAAGGTTTTAACTATAGTCTTCTTTGGTAAATATCCAATAATTTAAATCTTTCTTTGGAAATTACATTCTCTGCTTCTGTTAAAAGGTTTGTTATGAACCTTGAAGATAAAGAAGTGAGATATCTTCCTACTTAACTTTATAAACCTGTATTGCTTTTGCAATAATAATTCCGATATATCTAATGTATTAGATAGCCTAACAATGATTAAAGCTAATTCTGAGTCACACTTTTCAAACATTTTAGTCACCAGCATTGTAAATGACATATGCCACTTGTCAAACATTATGGGAAAGGTGGATGGGTAGGTTTTGCTCCATGGCAATTCTAATTATGTCGTTTAGTGTGGCAGAGATTTCATTAAATGCCTTTTCAAGTTGTCTTGCCTTACCACTTTCAGTGCTTTATGCTAAACAATGGAACAGCATGATGGCACACTTCAGGCATGGCTATATGGACCCAGTGTTCCTTTTATTTAATGTTCTTTTCCTCCTTTATTTCACAACACTTAATATGCACTGTACCTCTTTTAAATAATGAACTGTGTGAGCCTGTCATGCTTTATCAGTTCTTTTTGGCCATGAAAACCTGCTGTAAAGACTATGAGCCTAGCTATAAACACAGTTAACATGAAAATTATCCTCAGAAACCTCTGTAAAACTGCATGAAAGGTTATTTTTTTTCAAGGCTTTCTATTTAGATCACATTTATGTTAGAATTTGCATGGTTGCCTGTCATAAATAGAAGAACAATATATAAAACTTCTTGCTGTTCATAAATAGCCAATATTTTTAATTACTCACAAAAATAATAAGCAACTTTAAGAACATAGGTATACTGTACATCGATCATCTCTCAGGCCTTTGGAGTATATCTGCCAGGCACAAATGAGCATGTGTATGCAAAAATACCTTCCTATATAAGCATGTAAATTTAAACACACATTTATGCACCCTCATTTCTCTGGAGAAAGGGGAAGATAAAATCTGTCATGTTTTTGTTTTAAATCTAGCAGCAGTATTGTCCACATATTTGGGGTCCACTTTTTTTCCTCTACTACCCCTTTCTTAATTTACCCCATTCCGTGTCCTCCTATTTTATAATTTTGTCTTCCCCCCTCCATTCTATACTTTTGTCTCTTCCTCATTTAAACCCTCTTCCTGTTCATTTTACAAATGGCTCTTCATGCTTGTTGCCCTAGCTAACCAAAATTTCAACTGAAGACACCATTTCAAGATAGCTTGCATTTTCTTAATGTATTGCTCTCTTGGGGATATAGTCACTCTTGAAATAAGAAAGATCTGCTCCAACCTTGCAGAGCTACTAGGGATGTGCAGGAGGTGTAAGATTTGGGTGTCCAGTGCATTTTGTTCTATCTGTACCATCACTTGGAGCAGATACCTGGAGTATTCGTATTCTGAATATAAAGGCAATAAAGAGAAGCCAGCAAATATAAGGAAGGTCCTAGAATCATTTAAGTAAAGGGCAGATGGATCAGTTAGCTTATATCCCATTTAGAATCAAGCTCAGTAGCAGAAGAAAAGTGGGTGGTCTTGGAAGAGGCAAGTGGGCATGGATCAGTTGGGTTTGACATAATTTGCAATTTCAGGAAAAAGGAAAGGAACATTCTGGAAAATTGGTGGGTGGATTGACCCAGAGACCAAAGAGGAAGGAGAGGAGAGAGAAATGAGGCACATCAGATTTGCTGTAATCAAAGTTTCCTAGAGGCAGTTTAACTGGCTAATGACTTGCCTGGAACAGGTCTGGTGAACTCCTGCTTGTTTGTGCATGGAACAGAACACATTTTCTATTTTCTGCCCATCTCTGGAAATTGCATTGCTGTGTTAACCCTAACCCTAAACTGAACATTGAAAACATTTCCCACTTTTTCTTAAGTGTTTATCAGTGTTCCTATTTTTGTATACATAATTTTCATGTTAATACGTATATAAAGTATTCTGTAGACCTAAAAGCTGTAGGTGCACAGAATCTGATTTTTTTTTAAATTTCAGACTTAAAAATATAATACTTCTGAGCATAATAAACTGGAGAATTTGTTTTTAAATTTAATAATAGTAATTTTCATTCTGCATTATAATAGAGGAGATATATTTCAGTTCTTCCGTCCTTAACAAAAGCAGCTGCTATTGTAGAGGTTAATAGTAACATACATGACTTACTGTTCTTTCTGAAAGAGAAAATTGGGCTGTGCTTGAGGGCTGGTGTACTGTGGTTTTAGTTTGATAATTATGTGTGGCAAGGTGTAGGCAAAAGTTTCACTGAAATGCATCTTCGTCCCAATAGGCAGTCTTAAATAACAATTCAAGGACACATAATTTATTTAAAAGTAATGCCTCATTGTACCAGCGTGCATCTAATGTATAGATTACTTGGATGTCTGTACTCCTGCACAAAAAGTTCACGATCTGAAACTTTAGAAATGTTTGTCCGTGTATAGAAAAGAAAAAAAATACTGTAGTTCAGAAATTTAAATATTAGAACAGCAATAGAAGAGAATAAGAAGTAATGGTCATTTTTTATATTCACTTGAATGAAATGGGCAAAGGAAATTTTTTTAAAGAATATTCTTGTAATGCATGATATGATACCATACCTAATCATCACTACATTTGACATTTTCAAACGTTTTCTTATAAATTACTCTGAATTTCTGAAAAGAAAAGAAATAGATATTCTGGGGTATAGAATTCTTCAGCTGAATCTGTCTGATATAGATGCAATATGTTTTCTACTTTTAACATCTAAAACAGATACAAAATCAATATTCTATCAGAGTATATATAAATATTGCATAGCATAGTATGTTGGAAATTTAGCATAGTGAGCAAACATTTAAAATAAACATAATTGTATGCAGTGAATTTAACAAGTACAGATGTTTAAGCACGAAAAGCATTGCAAAGAGAAGAGCAGAATTTTTAACGAGCTTAAACTTAAATTGAGATAGTAAAAATGAATCAAAGAATTTGTAAGAGGATTGTATGCAAAAATATTCCCTGTTTCTCTGCTTATTTGGTAAATTGAAGAAGTGAACTTTTGAAATAAGATGGTATTGTTATGAAATAGGTGTCCAATGATATCCAAAGTTTTATATATATATTTATAATAACAGCATTATCAAGTGTGCTGTTAATTATTAAGATTAGTGGATATTGTAAGAATGGCAAAATTTGAAAAGATGACACCTGAAATCAAAATTAGAGACTAAAACAATAACAGTCTGAAATACAAACATGGCAACATTTAGCTGAAAGCAAAAAGACTTAGAAAAACTCATTATGGAAGTTATAATGGGTTAAATGATGTTTTAAATATTAAGACAAAGATAACATCAATCTTAGTGAATTTGACAGCAAATAGTTGGCAGATAGTTTTCTTTTTTCTTTTTAGAATAAACAGGATCCTGGAGAAGTAAAGGCAGAGAATATTCAAATTTAGACAAGTTCATGAAGGATTAGGACAGTTGAATGAGATTAAACCTCAAAATAGTTGAAACGGTGATAATGCATGGATTGGTAGCTGGAAAAAGAAAACAACATAGACACCTTCAAATTATAGTTTGGAGATGGTTACTGGTAATAACATGAGTACCAAGAAGAACCAGTTTCTCAATCCTGAACCAAATAAAGACCAACTAATCTCTTGAGATGCTGATGAATAAACAGAAACTCATATGTTAAATATGTAATACAAGCAGATGATTGTGCTTGCCAAGTTTGATAGAAGTAGGAAAGAAAGGAAACAACAGTTAATTACTGGAATATATTTGAAAGAGCTGCAAATCGTTACTGGAAACATGTAGAGATGGCAAAAGTTCCTCCATGACATCACCAGTAGTAAAATGATCATCCTACACAAAGACAGTGTCATAATGGAGATCCTGTTTGCTTTTAGCATTGAAAGGATCCAGTACAATCTATGGTTTTACGTTTTAAATTTTTTAATGTATAATTCATTCACTAAGTCTATGGGACTCAGCTGCCTTTTGACCCTGGAAAAAAACTGGAATGAGGTAACATTCCTCTACATCTCTTCTCCTCTCAACCTTCTGGTTTTAAGTCAGAATAAGAGTCTTATAAAGATATACGAATGAACAGTCTACAACCGAAAGTAAAGTTGTAAGATGTGTTTTAATGAGTTTCAAATTGAAACAGAAAAATCAGTCAGCTTGAACAAGCTATATGAGTTGTAGACAGCTGGATTAGATAAAAGTTTGTGGGATTAAAGGTTTGTACAATTATTCCATAATAATTTTAGTGTAATTATTTTTGTGCATATGTTTTATGAATAATTCATGGCAGGTCTTGCCTAACCAAGAGTTATTTTAGGTGCATGCATTTCATGAACCAGGTGACAAATCCAGGGGCACATACTGAGAAAATTAGATCAAGATCAGGGTTTAGAAAATTAGACCAAGATTTGGTCTAATTAGACCAAAATCTCCTTGAGTTGTTCATATATGGACCATGAGAAACATAAACAATTTGTCTCACATTATTCTTGTAAAATGTACTGTTGCTGATCTTCGAGTAGCAGTTATTACTTCCATATCTAATTTGTTCATTCTTTAGAAATATGGGAGTAGTTTATATAGGGTTTTCAATCTCCTATCAAATCACAGTTCAGCATTCTTATTTACTGTATATCTTTCAGCAAGGCACATAATAAAGAATTTGTAAAATAATGAAAACATCAGAATATAGATGGCAACTAATAATTATACATCTTTACATATTACAATTAAAAAACTAAAGATAAAAACTAATGTATAATCACTAAAACAATAAAAATAGCATACGAAGAACCTGATATTTTAGACCAAATATACAGCAGAATATTTCAAATACATTTTTAAGAAAATTATAAACATTAGAAAATATTTTTTCCCGCTTGGTGAACATTTAGATTTTGTAGTATTGTCCGGTGCAACAGGATAAGGATAGAGAAGTGAGTCTTCCATTATTATTTTTTTGATTGAAATTCCCATATATTAAGGCTGTTAAATTTCAAAACATCTGGAGGGAACCAGTTTTGATTTTCTTTGGATTAGATATTTAAAGGTTAGTGATTTAGAAAAAAATATTAACATAAAATCTATCAATAAATTCCAGCCATATCATTAAAATAATTTGGAAGCATTTAGTTCAGTTTTCCAAACTTAAATTCCCAGAATTCCCCATTGTATATTCTGTGAATAGGAGGCCACACATTTTAAGTCTTGAGGACAGTAACAATAGTAACCTAGTCTGGCCATCATTCTGATATTAGGAGGAACTTTGTGGTTCATCATTAGGTGTATACATAATGCAAAACTAACCATCATTTGACATCACACAGTGTGATACATGTGGGAAAAAGGACGGATTTTTTAAGTTGACAATATAAAACCCAAAATTGTAACATTACAGTATGTAATCATCTTTGTTTGGCAAGAGAAAACAAAAATCTGTTAGAAAGGATTGAGCCTTCTTCTGTCTAACCAGTTTACAATTCTAGAAGCCAAATGTCAGTGTTTGAAAATCTGACTTAACTGAGGAATTTTCTGTATAAATATTTATTTGGAATGCATTATCTGATTTGGAATAACATTGAATAATGAATAGAAAGGCAGCTGAGTAAATACTAACGTTATAAAGCAGGAGTGAATTGTTAGTGCTAGATTCAAATATGAATCCAGAACTTTCTTGGATCATTTTAATGGGATACTGATGGTTACGTTTGCTGGTATTTTGATATAGGACAAATGTAATAATATATAGGTAGTTCTCTACTTACAGCCACAATTGGGCCTAGAATCTCAGTTGATGAGAAAACCAATTATTAAGCAAGATACTATTTAATCACTTTGTGAAATGACTACAATCCCAGCTTCCCTAGTTGTGGTCATTAAGCAACCACCTGAATCAACGGAGTACTGGGAAGAGGGCATAGGACTCCTGAGTATGGTGCGACAGGAAGAAGGTCCTTCCCAGACCCTCTCAAGCCCCACCAGGATAATGATTGCAGGAACAATGGCATCTGCTAGGGCTTTGCCAATTTGAGATCTGTTCTTCCAATAAACTGAGGGGTTTCTTGGATTTCTTTAATTCCTCAGTGTACAGAAAAATGGATCACAAATCTGGTGAAAAACACTAGCAAATACCACTGGAAGGCTCAAAACACTGGTGTTCACTAGCATTTTCACCTCCGAATGGAAACAATGGCATGCACTAAAATGCTAGTGAATACCAACTTTCTGAAAGGCTCAGCATGCTGGCACTTACTAGCATTTTCCCCTCTGAAAAGGCAAAAACGATAACATTTGCTAAAGCACTTGTGAATGCCAGTAAGGCTCAGAATAATGGCATTTGCTGGCATTTTCACCAAATTTGAAGTCAATTCCTCCAGTGTATAGGAAGATTTTCCCTGCTTGCAATCTGACGGTTCTGGAGAAGGCTGCAAATGGCAATGACATGAAATGTGATCATGTGAAGAAAGTGGCAGCTTGATATGTTACAACTGCCAGAAGTTCAAAAAGCAAAAAACCAAAAAGGGCCTTTGTGACTGCAGGTCATAAGGCAAAAGCTATAGGTGAATGCTAAAAAAAGGTTTATTATAATAACCTATTTATCAAACTTCTATCTAATTTTTATGACTGGGCAGCTCACAACAATAGATAGTACAGGTAAATTAACCAAAAGAGGGAGAGAATTGCCTCCCTCTACAAAAAGAAGGGAAAATGTTAAACTTGCTTACAGAGCCTTTCCTACCTAGTAATATTGTCTGCTTGTGCCAGCTGTTAAGTTTAGCAGAAATCTTTTGATTTCCCAAAATACAATAAAGGATTTGTCTTTATTTCTACTGTTATAATTGGAAGCTTATATGATTTTTATTACTTTTTATTACTTAGCAGGCAAGAAGCAACTACATTGTTCCAAAATATTAAGATTGCCCATAAAAGGAAAATGGATCAGTACTTAAACATATTTTAAGGCAATTTAGATTTTACAGATTGTGCTGTTGTAGAAACCCCAAGTCCTATTCTGACTACATAAATTGGGTGTCAAACTGGGTTTGTTCAAGGGCCGGATCAGCATTGTAGTTCTCCTCTGCGAGCTGGCGGGGTGGGGAGCAGAAGTGGGGGAGACGGGACATACGCCTCCTGCAGCACTTTATCAGCCAAATGGGGCATCCCCACATGGCCTGGTTTTTGTACCATTTTTAGGCTCCTTTTCGGCTTTTGGCCCATTTTTCAGCCCCTTTTGTCTGTCTTTCATCCCTTTTTCTGGCTGCTTTTCTTCCTGTTTTTGTCTTGTTTTCACTGGCAGAGGCACTGTGGGCCAATCCTTTGATATTCCCAGGCTGGTCCCACAGGCCAGATTTAAGTACCCTTGAGTTGACACCCCTAACCTAAATCAGGAATGGGAATTTTCTTATTCCAAGGCCATATTCTCACTACAGTAATATTCAGGTGGTTGCCTGCTAAAGTAGCTGGGAACTTCCTCCCTCCCTTCCTTCCTAATCTATAGATACAATATTTCTAGAAACCAGAATTGAGTGTTTGCATCAGGATAGTTGAAACTGCACAGCAGCTAACTTCAGTGTCAAAGAGTTTTCCTAATCCACTGCCCTAAAAGCTTTATTTATTTATGGGAATGAAATTTTTTTGGGGGAAAAACGTATTTTAAGAAAGCAATCCTATAATATAATTTGTTTTTTTTACAAGTTCACTTACCATCTCTCTCTCTCTCAGAAGGAAGCAATGGTAAACCACTTCTGAAAAATCTTTACCAGGGTCTTGTTCAAGTTGACCTCAGGAGTCAAGACTGACTCAGAGCCGTGCATGTGCGCGCACACACTTTCACACACAAACAGACACTACAGGTAGTCCTCAACTTACAACCACAGTTGATCTGTTCTTATTACCACACATTTTCTGTTGTTAAAGTGTTTGTTAAGTGAGTTTTTATTTATTTATTATTTATTATTTATTTA
>JAEANM010003934.1:539-21568 GCA_017656035.1 Myanophis thanlyinensis
TCTCTCTCTCTCTCTCTCTGAAGCTACAGGGTTCCAAATATTACAAACACACCCCCACACACACACAAAGCCTTAGCTACCAAATGTTTGCCTGCTCCAATTTAGAGTGTTGTATGAATCCAGCTATTATGGCTTAGTCAAGAACCTATCATTAAAGCAACATTGACACAACATATTTATTCCTGCCAGTAAAGGCCTAAATACTATATTTGCATAAACTCTAAGCTTTCCCTGTTTCCCCAAAATAAGATCTATCCTGAAAATAAGCCCTAGCATATGTGTGTGTGTGTGTGTGTGTGTATATGTTCTAATATAAGCCCTACCCCCAAAATAAGCTCTGCTTAAGTGCCTGTACAGCCAGCTGGCCGCTCATTCCTTCTGGTTGCTTGCAGTGCCACTGCCACAAGGAAGGGGTGGTAGAACTGCCCCATGTGCCCTGCACTGGCTTACCTCAATGCCTCTGCAGCCAGGCAATCCATGCCCCAACACTTGCCTCACAATGGCAGCACCAGCAGCCATGTGCAGCAGGAGCCCATGTGGCCACCGACCCACTTTTGCTGCTTGCAGCTGCAGTGGAGCAGGAGACTGAGCAGTGAGTTGATGCAGTGGCTACAAGGCAGGTGTTGGGGTGTGGAGGGCCTTGAGGTAAGTCAGTGCAGGCAGCTCATAGCAGGGGCACTGCACAGCCTCCTGCCCCGCAGCGAAAAAGCAGAAGTTGGCCTCCTATGTATGGAAGAAAATAAAACACCCCCTAGTGCTTTAAGAAAATAAGACTTCATCTTATTTTCAGGGAAACATGGTTAGTTATCCTTGCCATTTAAGTAGGGTGTGTTTATTTGTGTAATTCTTTTGTTTTGTGTTAACTCAGCCAAATCACTGTTCTGACTAAACCAAAGAAAGCAGTTAATTCAATAACATGATTAAATTATTGTATAAATCCAGATAGTATTTATCCAAACAAGCTCATGATCTGATTCCAGATAAGGAATCTTTCTAGTCTCTTCCTGCAATGTATTCAACCCTGCCATCTCTTTTCCACCAGGCAATTCATCACTGCACTCCAAAATCATGTTTATGGCAGGATCCTTGTTTCACCAGCTATTTTTTGTAGTCTTCCAGATGTTGCAAAGAGGTCACACATCTCACTTTCCTCTTCTTATTTTGCTCCCTGTACATGTTCCCCAAAATCCACAGGTTAGAACTGGGGTTAATGCCCTTGTGGACAAGTTCAGGAGGAGAGATGTTACCACTTCCCACTTGTTTTCTGCCCATTTTTCACCTCCCCATGTGGCTGAAAGGGATTAAAATTAACACAGCCATAGACATCTCAACAGCCCTCATTTTTCATACCCCTAATCTAAGACTTCTTAGATAACCCTCATTTTTCACACAAGTAATCTAAGACTTCTTGATCTCAGAAGAGACACAATTTAATTAACCCCACAATCTGTGGTGTTTGCAGAACATGGCTGATTTGGGGAGTTAGTTTAATCCTATGTAAGAAGGGGTCTGTTAAGTGCCAAGTCTCCAAAGTTAAAGAGGGCATTTTGGAATTCCCCCAATCAATCCCTCCTCTAAATTGAGCCAGTGAAGCATATTGGGGAACAGAGCCCTTGAAAGTCCAATTGGTGGGTTATACCTACAAATGAGCTGAAATGGCCTTTACTGTTTAGTCATTAAGTTGTTGTTCTCCATTTCAGTAATTAAGGAGTTGGAATGCAAACCATGATACCAAGAGAATCAGATTACATCTGGATTGTGGGCCCCCCCCAACACACATTCTTACACACACAAACAAGTATTCCACAGTGGTTCCAATGAAGATCTATCCCAATTATGTTGCTTTAAGTCAATACAAACCTACAAAAGGCTATCTACCTTTGTGACTTTTGGAGAACATGAGAGGGAACTGGAGCAAAACAGATGTCATAATTGTTGTGAGCACTTTAGATAGCCACACCTTAAAACTCTCTCTCCCCCTCATACATAAGCTGTAATGTTGCCCACTCATGGAATGCTCTTCCTGCGATACCACACAACTCTTGCTTCAGCTCTTAGGTCAAGAGAAGTTGTTTTTAATTATTGTGTTGAAGATCTAATGAAAAAAAAAATGCATCTTTGTTTTCACCTCTGTGAATGTTCCTGTCAAAATTTCAGATCTGTTCTGTGGAAGTATTAGAAAGATAAGAGCCTGCATTCATTTGCACTTGGTCATCCTGAAAAAGAAAAATGAGGACTAATGCTGTGTTGTTTTAATGTGAAAGGAGTCTTGTTATATTCCATTACGAGGATTAAAAGTGGATCTGCAAGCTGAAGATTTCTAAACTGCTCACCTTTCTTTCTAAAGCTGAGCTGCCCAGCTGTTAATCATCATGCAAATTTATAAGCTACATTTATCATTGTCTAGTTAGGGTAAGATGTGACCTCTATCAGTCATTTGCTCCCTGCATCTATGCTTGATTTGTCTAAATCTGTTGTGAAGTCAACTAAGCGAATGAAGAGGAACACAACTATAGCCCTCAACTCAACCATGTGCCTTTTGTTGTCTCATTTTCTTCTCTTTCCCTTTACCTGCTGCTAAAATCATATATTCATGCCAGTGTCCCATTCACATCTGGATTCCTGGTTTGCTGCTTTCTCATCAAGTAGATACCACATAGGTTGTGGAAACTGCATAGGTTTATTTTCCATATATTCCAATGTATCCAAATCTATGGGGTTTGTTCCTTCACTTTCACCTACCACATGGAGTCATCTTCATTTCTTTTGACTTGCTACCATTGTCTTATATTCACATCATCTGCTGTTTTATGCATTTCCTTTCTAGACCTTTGCCATTTGAGTAGTGTTTTCTTTTACTTCTTCTCCAGTATTATAGTTTTCCATGCAGTAATAATAATATCTCTGATCCTGGACTTATAATGTATGGTTAATGTTTGGGATTCAACGTCACTCAAAACCACATTTGCAGTAGAGTCATTTTTCCATCAAAGTATGGTATCACTTGGATTTAGATTTACATGCTGGATGCTATTCTTTCAAACTTTCTCATGTGTAGTTTTAATTTATAAATATGTATAACCTGCCCTTCCTTGAGAAATCAGGTCAGCTTCCAACAATTAAAATATTTTTAAGATTTTTGAAAGAATACCAATGAAGAAGCACTAATGGGAAACAATAAATAATATGTAAGGGAAAAAACAATATGAATTGATTTATCATATATAACTTCAGGGAGAAATTAAAAACTTGTTTAAATAGACATGAATGAAACAGCTGCCTAGCTACAAGCAAAGAGAAGTGGTGAAAAACTTAATCAGGAAATTTAATAAAACTGGAACCACCACTGAAAATATCCTGATTTTGTGTGTGTGTGTGTGTGTGTGCATATACTGTTGCAATTTTGATTCCTGCTTTGTGTAAAATTTTAATTGTTAGTTTAGTTTTGCCTTAGCATTTTATGATTTATGGTTGTTCAGTAAAATAATTAACCCATGGCTTAACACAATGGGCAAACCCAATCTGAATATATAGGAATGGTACTGTCTCAGTGACTACATTTCTACTGTATTTTATTGTAAGACAGAAATCCTGACTTTAAACAATAAATGGTATTGCTTTTACTTAATTATGAAAGCACAATTTATGTGTTATCCACCCACAAATGCAGCTTGCCTCTTAGCCATATAATGAAGTAAACAAACAAGCTCGGTTAGTGAATCTGAAAACGGTTTATAATTCTCAAAGAAAGCCTTGATCTTCTTAGGGTGCAATATACTTTAACCCTGGGTTTAAATACTAGGATAAACCATTAGCACTTGATTTGTTTCCCTAGTCAGGCAATGATTTATACAGAGGGTGGCATATCAAACCAGGTGTTCTGGTTTGGCGTGACATGTAATTGTAGTCACTTTTAAAGGGAGGTTTCAGGAGACTGGAAAGGAAAAAAAAATACAGCTTTTTCCCCTTCTCTCTTCCTTAAAATTATCTGTCGATTGTAAAATATATCTTAAATAAGCTCAGGTGCAGGTTTATTTGCCAGCCTGAAAATAGTTCCATGCATAAAAATGTTTCTGACTTTTTTTTTCAATCATTTCTCAACTAATTTGATGAGAGGACATTTCTTTCTGAAGCTTATTTTGAAAAAGAAGAATATTGGAGTGAAATTGCTATGGGTAGTGCATTATTGTATTATTTTGAAGGAATCTGGGTGTGGTAATGCATATATCTTTATTCCTTATATAACCATCTTCCCAGTATCTGCAACTTCCTTGGTTTCTGTTACAGTATTTCAATTCAATCCCAAAATAAAAAAACATCATGCCAGATTTCCTTCCAGAGCCTTTTTCAGATTGGTAATATTGAAAGTTAAGAAGGATTCAGAGTGGTAGAAAGATGTGTATAGAAAATAACAACAACCACAATGACAACCTTCCACCAGTTTTTTTTAAAGCACTACAAAGAGAATATCTCATCCTACAAATAAGGGGAGAGAAAAGCTTGTTTCACATGGGAACAAAATGTCTAACATTACAAAGCAAATTTCAGCACAGCACTGTCTCAAACTGAATACTTTTCTGTCTCCATATAGAATGTGAACTGGGTTGTGCAAAATGGGAAAGGGAAAAATCTACTGTTTATTCTACCTTCTCTTCTAAAAGTACTTCTATGTAGGGTAGAGAAGCAGTTTGACAGCTGGAAGCTATTTTTGCAGGAAGGGCACTGGAAACTGCAGTGGCTGGAGACCTGATCCAAAGTGGTGACAAAATAATCCTCAATGGTGACCATTTGCAGTTATAACAATGATGAAAAAGTCACTTTATGATTAATCTTTATATTTATGACCATCACAGATCTATAAAGCAAAGGAAAGCTGAAGGAAGATTATGACAATTGCTGTTTACTTAGCAACCACTCAGCTTAACACCTGTATTGCTGTGCCGACTGTGGCCACTAAACAAGGACTGCCTATACCAAAAAAAAAGTCAATAGTTTGGGAACTAGAGCCTTGTGGTATTTAGGGTGTGCTGGAGCATAGATGGAAAAATTGTGGAGAGTGAAAAAAGTAAAGCTGTCATTCTTTTCCTAGCATATAAAACTCTCCATTTAACATAAAGGGATGTGCACTCCAACTTCACGGTATGTATATATCCTACTGAAACCTACTCACACAATGTTGTTATAAAATATAAGGGGCCAAGGAGGCCCACTCTTCACCTCTCCATTCGGAATGGGACAACTCACCATGGACAATTCCATGCAGGATAACTCAACGGAATAAATGTTATGCATTATTGTTTCTTTGACATTGTTTCCATTTTTGTCAATGGAAATGATGTCAAAGAAACAGTGGTGGATAACATTTATCACCTTGAGTTATTTCTCATGAAATTGTTCACAGCAGATTGGCATTGCAAGATGGCCAGGGTAGATTGGCTGTGACAAGTTGGCTGTGATGAGATGACCATGGTGAATGGCCATGATGAGTTGGCTATGGCAAGTTGTCCCAGTCCTACATTCTATATTTCAGCTAAAGCATCTCTCCCTGGTGTTTTGTATAAACAATGGGAGACAGCTGCTCACATGAGTTATTTGTATTTTAGTTCCTAATCTCTGTGAAATAAAAGCTTCTTTCCAAGAAAATACAATATGGATCTAATAATGCAGTACGAAGTCATAATGTTATATATAATTTCATTAGATAAAATAAAATAAAATCTCAATTCAGAATCTAGTAAAATGGTCAACAAGGACAAAATAGGGGAAGAACAAGTATGGTCAAAATAAACACACACATATATTTACAAATTGACTGGTGTAGTGCATTCCCTGTTCATTGTAAGTAAATGTCTTTTAATTTTTCAACTATTCATCAATTTTTATGAACATTTTTGATTCCTTAAAATTTATTTCTATTACTTGCCTTCTTTCTCAGTTGCCCTCATTGGTGTTCTTCTTTGCCTAAACATATAATGTACCCTCATTGTCTAATTGTATACCTGAATTTTGGTATGTCTTTTTTTAATGATTGATAGCTGCTATGAAACTGTCCCATCAGATGTAGCAAGATATCCATCCTATCCACTCTACAATCTCTGATTGGATAGGATACCCAATATCTAACAGCAAATCAGAAAAAAAAAGACTGAAACAATCAGGGGGGGGGGGATGCAGGAGAAGATGGAGATATTCTTATATGATTCATATTTGCTGTCCAGAATAAATGTCTACTCTGTCAAAACATCAGTTTTGATCATAACAATCAAGGGTGGGAATGAGAGCAGAAAGCCACTGGGAGGTGACTGCTCTGATTTCCACTTTTAGAAGTCCCTTCAAACTCTGAAAATGGGCCAAAAATGAGTCTGGAAAAATGTAGCCATCAATCAAATATCTAAAACATACCTAAATCCAGGTCAAAAATGCTCAGTCCCATCACTTTCACAGATGTTACAATAAACAAATAATGTTCTACTGTGGATAGGGTCACAGTCAGGAGATATAACTGTAATTCATGATCTAATAGAAATTGCCCACTTTTGCCATAAAATGACTGATAACTAATTGAGATCCTGGGGGGGGAGAGATTATATTACCTCGTTTACTACTATCGAACTCTTCATTTTATAACAATTTGCTAACACAAAATAGACTGACATAATTTTTTAAAAATGCAGTCCATATCATGGCAAGCTTTGATTTGTATTTACACAAGTTTCTGTTTACATCTTGTCTTTTAATTATTTGTCTAATAATCTGAACTTCAGTTCTCGTTTAACTGATTACTTTGCTTGGTTGGACGTTTCTTTACCCCTTTAGAAATATAGATTGCATGTAGGCACATTTTCAACAATTCTACTAGTGAAACTGATTGATATATGCGTGATAGACACTGTTGTTTTTAACAGAAAGAAATAGAGTAGAATAGAATAGAATAGAATAGAATTCTTTATTGGCCAAGTGTGAAGGAATTTGTCTTTAGTGCATATGCTCTCAGTGTACATTAAAGGAAACGGTACAGAAAGAAAATAGGACTGCAAAATATTAGCCCGACCTCCCATGTCAAGGCAAAAACTTCATATATCTATTTCACCCCAGAATAAATCCCACAACTCACATCATGGAATGACACATGGGAAACATGAGCCAGATGTGGCAACATCTGAAATCTCAAACTGGCCAAGCAAAAGATGGAAAGAAAGAATTTTCAGAGTCAAAACCAGCAGCAAAATTCTTAAGGAATTTTAAGAGATAGCTGTGATAAATTAGAAAATTATCTCTTAATCTCCTAATTCCTATCTTTAAATTTGAGCAACGAAGCAAATAAAATATTTGCATAAGCTTTGAACCTATAAAAACCTATAATATTCTACAGCAGTGACAGTTACTGAGAGTTTGTGTGTTCTGAAGAAACAGCAAGTTTCCCAAAAGAGGCTGTTTTCTCTTGGCCAGCTTTGGATCTCTTCCATGTTACCCAGTCCAAAAATGAAGCTAACTTGCTACCTATTGCACTACCTGCTGGAGAAGAAGGGAAACAAATGTGGGTCAAACCTGCAGGAGGTTACGATTTCCAGTAGTTTTAGAGCACAAACTTCTAAAGAAATTTCACATATCATCTCCATTTTTTGAACTTCTCCCCACCCTCCTATTCTTTATATTCCTTGCCAAAATCCATTTATCAGAATAAACTATTCAGTCCACATCATATCAATACGCTCCACTAATGCTGTATGCAGAGAAATACTGAAAAGAATTTTGGGTGAAGAGTCTGATGTTGTTTTCAAATCCCAGCCAAGATTTTGTTAACATAATTTTCCACTGCATTTTTTTTTCCAGGACAGAATACTTAATTTTTAAACCTTTCTCTTATAGAATGTATTGGAGAACCTTCTGTATGTGTGAGTAGGTGCATATGTGGGCTCATATAAGATTTTTTGAAAAATGTATGGTCTTCTTGCAGTCACAAGGGGATCGTAATTCAAATTTCTCAGAATATTCCTCTCTCCTTTATGGCAATGCATCCCAACCCCTTTTTTTATTTCCACTTCCAGCAAAGAGCATTAGTGAAGGAAAAAGGAAAGCAACTTTTTATCATTGCATCTATCGATCCAATTTGTCCCCTCTCTTCTGCCAAGCCGCCCGTTCTGCCCACTACTTAAGAGTTGTGGGCAGAACTGTATCAATACCCACCTCCCTCTCTCCCTCCCTCTCTCTCTCTTGCCAAATTGCTGCCTGTAATTAATACTCTCAAATCCTTAACCTGGCAGTGCAACACATCAGAGTGTGTAGAAATTACTCACTGATAGAACTGACTTCTTTAATCAAAGAAAAGTCTCTTAAGTTTATTGCTGATTGGAAAGCCCTTACAGACTTTTTGCATAAAAGGGGGGGGGGGGAATGAATGTATGATTTATGTTTTAGATGAATAGACAGGATAGATTGCAAAAAGAAGAGAGTTATATTGTAACCATAGACTAAGAAATAAGTCTATAATTATAACTGCTGTTTAAAAGATTGGGAGATACTTCTTTGTATCATTTTTTCTCTCTATTTTACTTTTATGTTTTTTTCTTTCTTAAAACTTTTTTCTATTTTATTTATTTTTCTTACTTTATATTAGTTTCGATAGGAAAGTAAACTTTTATCTTCCTTTGTAAACAAATATTTTATTTAAAAAAGAGCTTGAGCTCAGCTAAAAATCACACATATATATTCAGATTTCTTTTTCTTATTTATTCATAACTAATAATGTGTATTTAAAGAGACACACAAGAACTTGCCTAGGTCCTGGAGATTTATCATCTAAAACAGGGGTGTCAAACTCAAGGCCCAGGGGCCAATTTTGGCCCACAGGGTGCTTAGATCTGGCAAGAGATGGGATTTAACCAGTTTGCACCTATTCTCTAGAACTGATTTTAACTTTCTAAGCAGTGCTGAGAACTGCTGGTTCCATTGGTCATTAGGGCAGAGAACTGGTTGTTAAATGATTTGAATCCCACCACTGGATTTGGCCCACAATGCTGCCTTGGAAACAGCAAATGACCAGTCCAAGTCTTCTGCCCATGAATGTGGAGCCTCTTTTCACTGGCAGAGCATTCAGGCCACTACAGGCACCCCAGACATGAATGATGTCAAGCTGGCCATGCCCACCCTGGTCATGCCCCCCGCCTCCCCAAGTCAAACACCATCAATGAAATAGAATTTGACACCCCTAATCTAGAACTATGACTGCCATTTGCAGACTGAGCTACCAGCTGCTCTACTCTGGGTGGAGGGGAGCAAAGTAATATTTGGACTTGGAATCCTTT
This sequence comes from Myanophis thanlyinensis, assembly GCA_017656035.1. Lineage (NCBI taxonomy): Eukaryota > Metazoa > Chordata > Lepidosauria > Squamata > Homalopsidae > Myanophis > Myanophis thanlyinensis. The sequence continues at coordinate 9,845 of JAEANM010003934.1, forward strand.
CTTTCTCTGACTAAATTCATACCTAGATTCTGTGAATAATCAATAATTACCAGCAACACAGTGGTGGAAATTTTTTTTACTACTGGTTCTGTGGGTGTGGCTTTGTGGACATGGCTGGGGGCTCATGTGACTGGGTGGGCAGTTTCTGTAAACAGGGCAATAAAGATTAGGTTAGAAACAATACCAGAATGGTTTTTTCCTGCCTTCCTTACAGAATTAATCCTGTAGAGTGGAAAAAAACAAAAGGATTCTTCTAACAACCAGTTCTCCAAACTGCTTAGAAAATTTACTACCAGTTCTAGAGAACCTGCTAGAACCTGCTGAATTTCACCTTTGCAGCATCACCAGCATATGGAAACAATTGATAAGAAATCATGCACTGCTTTCAGGCTTTTCAGAAATGCCTGCCTGTACATAGTAAGAAACAAATCAGACAATAATGGACACAGATGTCCTACTAACCTAGTGATGGACTTTTCCTGGCCAACTGCAGGACCAATGTTCTAATGGAAGAGTAGTAACAGAAAGGAAAGGGTTTTTTCTACCTATTCTCAGGCATAAGAGGTAGAGTTTAAGTGTGTAAGCAGCAAATCTTTAGGAAACAAACTAGCCGCATTTCCATGCTTTAAAAAGAAAACTAGGTTATTGGATAACATTATGGTGTTATAGCATAATGGTATGATTTGAAGTCCACTTCAGGGATCTGGGATGGGGAGCTGAAGTTAGGAAAATCAAAAACTCTTTGACATCCAAAATAAACTTTTGTTGACAAATTTTAGCAACACTCTGGATACTAAAGAATATAAATGAAACTTTTCATGACTACATGTATTTCATTGGTCATAAGTGACCAGTCCTGTAATAGCCCCATTCAGGATAATCTTTAACTGAGTCACAGCTCTCTGGAACATGGCAATCAAAGGTTGTTAAATGTTTTAAAAAACAGATTTCCCAAAGTTTCAGGTATACCATGGCTTTGAAAAAACGAGTATGGAGAAACAGTTGGTAAGAAATCATGCCTTGTTTTGGGGCTTCTGGGTGTGAAAAACAAACAACAGAACAGGATATGCTGGATTTCACCTAGTCAATTTTTCACACACTGCTACAGAGGTACATAGAAGCAGAAATAACATGCAAAGTTGCAGGCTGTGCATAGAGTGGACAATTCTGATCTTTACCAGAAGTATGAAAAGGGGCCACTTGCTTTGCTTGTAAAAAATATCCCAGTTAATCACAGATTTTTTTTAAAAGAATCATATAGCAAGAGGGAAAGGCATCTGTATTCTTGCAGAACAACTGTACTTAATAGACCTAGATTCATGGTTACATTCACACACCTTTAACAACCTTTAGCCTATTTTCTGATGTTAGACACTACACTGAATCATAAATTAACAAAAATTGGATTTGCACAACAACCTAAGCACATTTCTCAGACTTAAACAATGTTAATGATTATTTAGTATATTTTGCAAATGCAATTCTTAGATTCTTAGATCTGATCTGGCTAAGAATGCTTGGTGAGCACAATCATTGTATAACATTATAGTTGTTTTGTTATTTGAGTCTGCATGTCAACAATGCTAGTGTATCATGCAGACTATTGTACCACTCGTGAGACTGCTGACTGATGGATCTTAATTGTCTTTTACTATAGAGACTTTTCCATAAAGTAACAAATGCAAAAAGAACTTTTTGCCTTAGGCCACTTATCTGACACTAACAAATTTATATGAACAAATTTGAAATAATGCCATGCTAGTCTGAGCTGAAAACGTCTCCATTCACTTTTTAGTTCCTGCTAATTCAGTATCTCTCCACTCCTATTTTCCCAAAATATCTCTAGAGAATAAGTAACACCTCACTATTAAATGTTACTGGATGGGGACATTTTATTCAGAATTCTACTTCCCCTTTTCCTTCTTTCTTTTTTTCTCTTTCTCACTCACTCATACACACACCCATACTGTAGACCAGCCAATCACTACAGCTGGTCCTGGATTTACAACCAGTTGCTTAGCAAATGTCAAAATTACAACAGATTTCCCTGGGTACTTATGACCCAGTTGCAAAGTGTTTCTGGCTGCCCCCTTGGTCACATGACTGAATTTCAGGCACTTGGTAACTGGTTTGCATTTGCAGGGTTTTTTTTGTTACATATTAGCAATAGCACTTACCATGTTCCCTGAAAATACGACCTACCCTGAAAATAAGTCCTAGATTGTTTTTATGTGCACCTAATAAAAGCCCTCTTCCAAAAGAAAACCCTAGTGAAGGAGGGTGGGTGTGACCAGCATAGGAGGCAGCAAGCACATGCAGGCCAACAGTGTTGGCAGCAGCCACAGCCCATGCAGCACAAGGAGCATGAATACTTATGCAAGGAGCAGAAGAAGCAGAGGTGCAGAGGGGAGGCAGGCAATCTAGATGTGACATGTGGGCCACAGGAAAACCAAGTAGCAGTGGGCCGCAGCAGTGGGCAGCCTCAGGAGCTCATCTTTGTGTGCCGACACCAGTAGCAGACAGAGGCATAGCAGAGAGGCAGGCAATCTGGACACACCATGTGGGCCATAGGAAAGCCAAACAGTGAAAGGGCCAGCGTGGTGACCAGCCACAGACGGCTTGTCTTTATGTCTCTTGGCTTGCCTGCAACCTGTGCAGCATGCCAGGATCACCTGCCTTCCACTCCACACATCAGGATTGCCTGCCTTCCACTCTGTGCTTTCCGCTCTGTGCAGCTCCAGACTGCACCAAAGGACTGGTGAGTTAAAGCTGCTGCTGAATACTGTCAGTCCCTGCATGCTTGCCAGCTCTTGTGTGTGTGATGGGGGAGGGGGCACCCAGTCAGACTAAATAGTGTTTCCTTGAAAATAATCCCTAGTGCTTATGTTGGGGCCCAAAAGAAAATAGGACAGGGTCTTATTTTGGGGAAAACATGGTAGACTTATATACCACTTTACAGTGCCTTACAGCTCACTCTAAGCCATTTATAGAGTCAGGATATTCCCCCCAACAATCTGGGTCCTCATTTTACCGACCTCAGAAGGATGGAAGGTTGAGTCAATCTCAAGCTGGTGAGAACTGAAGTATCGAATTGCTGGCAGCTAGCAAACAGCAGAAGTAGTCTGCAGTACTGCATTCTATCCTCTGTGCCACCGAAGCTCTTAATAATAATGTTTTACAATGTTTTTGCCAAAAACTGATGTTTACTTCTGGTTTCCAGAAAAACCAGCCCATAGTTAATTAAAAGTTAATTCACTTTTAATGACTACTGTGTTCATTTAAAAGGTCATAAAATCAGTCATGTGGGTGATCCATTCTATAATCATCATGACTTAACCATCATAAACAGCAGGATCCATTATGGTTGTAAATTGAGGACTATCTGAATTCTGTAGTCCATGGGCGTGTCACATCCTTAGTGATTTGTTTGGGGTTTTCATGATTTTTGTTACCTCAGTTTCCCCTGCCCCCCCCCCCCAATATTTATTATGCTCAAGTTTCTTCCACAACTTGTCCATAATAAACAGAACTCAACTCTAGACTGGGAAAATGAGAACATTATTGTCCTAACTCAAGGGTTCTAAATATTACAGAGTAACAAGAGAAAGCACTCAGAAAGAGCACTACACAATTGCCTTAATAAAATTATTCATTCCTTATTAATAAAAAATGGGGGAGCAAAAACTATTTCTAAAACATTTCATGATTTCTCTGTACCAAAAATTGCACCAATAATTATTCTGGTGTAAATTCAATTGAAAATATTTACTTAAAGGACCACTGGGTCTGGGCTGCAGAAATTCAGCTAGCCACAAGAAGTTAGTTTTTTGAATTGCATTATTGCCATCTGCTAGTCTTCCAGATTACTGTGGTCCAGAACTGGTAATTTATTTTGTATTGAGTATCCATGAACATGATTCAGGCAGATACAAAAATGTTTGCAGCTGCACCTTAAAAGCAGCTATTCAAGAATCAACACTATTTTAGGGCCTGTTCTTGTGATCAGAAAATACCATTTCTTTCTAGGAACATAGTGGAAAATGTCAGGATAATGAAATAGTGACTATGATAATGATTTGATTCTTTCTCCCAAAGTCAAATTTTGCGAAAATGTAATGAATACTAATGTGATTCTGCAGCCCTTCTGAAGGACAACTCATATCTGGCCACTTGGGAGATCTCTCGCCAAACTTACTTGGTAGTCCACCAATCACCTTCAGTTTAATGCATTCTGAGGAATCCTGGAAATTCAATATATTTCTGTAAGGAATAAATGTATTCCAATGGCCCTGATTCTATCTTCTTTTTTTTTTTTTAGGTTGCCTCTTTCAAGCGCATATAGGCACATACATAAATCAATGCCTCCCAAATGGTACAAAATTAGCCCCTTAGAAAAGTCAAGAGTACTGATTGATTCCCAAATAACAGACCCAATTTATATTGTGTGTGAACTGTGATCAAAAGAGAAAGTTGGTCCACAGCTTTTGCTCTTTCAGAGGAAAGAACTCACCTCAGTTTTCTTATAAATTGCCACTTATAATTCCTTACCTGACAATCTTGGCATTTTGTGTAATATCAGCTATAAGCCAGTAACACTTAGAATAAATGTTTCAAATATTCGGCCGAAGCCAAGGAAAATAAGAGAAAATAAAAATGAGATCCAAGAAAAAATTGTATCCTTTTAATTGATTTCAAAGTGATTTCAGTGGATATAATACTTGCAATGACATAGTCAGGAAACAACCATCTCTCAATGAAATGTTACCTCATTTGGTGTCTGATTTAGTATTTAAGGAAGATAGCTAGACAAACAAATGAGAGTTTTCATACCTGACAATCTACTATTAGTTAGTGTCAGGTAAAAAAAAAATTCATTTTTCTTGATCAAGTTCTCGTTCTATTTAATAAAAGAGAACTTCTACAGGTAGTCCTCAATTTAAAACCACAATTGGGATCAGAATTTCCAGTGTTAAGGAGGGCAATTGTTAAATAAATCGCACCCAATTTTATGACATCTTTTGATAAGTAAATTTACTACAGTTGTTAAGTGAGTCACACAGCCATTAAGTGGAATCCAGTTTTCCCCGTTGATTTTGCATGTCAGAAGCCACCAAGGAAGGTCACAAATTATGATCACACAGCCTTTGGGTGCTTCAATTCTCATAAATACAAGCCAGTTGCCGAGTACCTAAATTTTGATCACATTACCATGGGGATGTTAAAATGGTTGTAAGTGTGAAGATATGTCATAAGTCACTTTTTGCATTATCATTATAACTTTGAATGATTGCTAAACAAATAGTTGCAAATTGAGGACTACCTATATCAGTACTTATTACAAAAAATGCAAATTAGAAAAAAATTATCATTGACAACCTTTGGGGATTACTGAATGGCTGACAATTGTCTGAATATTCTTTGTTAGTATATAACCTATACCCAGCAGTCTGCAGCCTCCTTGGCTTCCAGCACTTGCTGCCAGCTGCTCCAGTAGAGAGAGAAGACTTGAGGCCACAAGAATCCTCCTTAAGAAACTCACCTGATAAATGCCCTCTTAATACATATTTCCTAATATGTTATGTGTAACAGTTTAGACGAATCTCTAAAATGATTGCTGCTAGAAGACTGCATTGTCCTAGACTGGCAATATTCTAATTGGGCATAGAATTATAAATTTATGCTGAGTTCATGCAGCATGTTAAATCCTAACAAAATATATAATTATTTTACTCATATAACTTGAATGCCCAACAAAAAATCATATTGTGGCTAATGAGAATACGGTTTCCAGAACAAACTGAGCCACAAACTATTTAAAACCCATGTTAGCTTACTTTATAGTTTGTACCTGTCCATGTAGATGATGATTTAATCCACTGAATGCAATCCACTATTCCATGTAGAAAGGTAGATGGCCGCTTTCATCCCCTACAAGATGATTGAAATGCCACACCGTCCTTTATATTTATTGTAGTTTCCTTCCCTGCACTTAATGCTATATGAGACAGTTTCTTCCATAACCTTCCAGATCAAGCAGACATACAATGAAAAAGATCGAGATTATTTTTGCAGGAGGGGAATCAAAATTCTCTCTTCCTTTTTTCCTAAAATGCAGCCACCTCCCACTAGTGCCTTGCAGATGCATTGAGACAAATTTCCCATCATATGCAGGGGATAATGGGATTGAAGCCCAACATCCTGGGTGAACCATGTTAGAAAATACATTTTTGAACCAGTTGTAGTGTCTAAAATATACTGTCTTGTATCTTATGGACAAAATGTTGGGGAGAGAATGGGATAAGCAGCAACCAAGGCAACATCTACTTTGGGTTCTCACTCTTTTCTTTTCATCCCTTTTCTTCTAGCTCCCATTGCCATGGCAACTGTTTCTAGCACATGCTCTTGGCCACTTTTTCTAGTAGCTGTAGCTATGTAAGAGTTTTATATTTTATACATATCATATGCAGAGGTCAAGCAAACATGCTTTAAAAAAAACCCAAATTTATGTATACAGGCCAAAGCCTTCACCGTTAACAATTCGACTGTTTGTAATGCTAATTAATCCCGAAAGCATCACCAGGCCTCCATCTGGGCCTGCCCTGACATTAAGCAGCAAAACAGGCCTCCATCTCTATACCCCCTCCCCCTTTCCTGCTTGAGCCACAGTAGCACTCATGGTTGTAAATATGTGCCACATAGAGACATGCACACGCCCACAGCATGCTCCTTAACAAATAGCTGCACAATATTCTATTTTTACAAATTATCATAATGTATACATGCTGGAATATATCCCTCTTTCCTTCACAGGGTTGTGGAGCCCCTGTGAGGGGGAAAAAAGCTTGGCTTTGGGTAATCCTGCAGAACCACATCTCCCCCCCCCCCCCAAAGAAAAATAATAATCCTGCAATATAAAAGTAACTATTGGTTGAACCAGAATAGCCCAGTCCAGTGCCTCTTTCCCAAAGGAGTTGGACTTCAGCCCCCTTTCTCTTTGGTCAGTTTGTCTATGAATGCTGGGAGCTGACTAGTTTCTAATAACATGCTAAGTCTGAGCTAACAAGACAAAATGGCTGGATCCACATTACCTGCTGCACCCAAACAATCACACCACACCATGGCTTACTGGAGGGGGGAAGTCATCCATATATCATGCCCAGACAATAATTGGGTTTCCACAATATAATACAATAAAGCCAGCTAGCCAACTCAATTGTAGCTTACCTTACAATTGTGGGAAATGAATCCAGCAGAAGATGCCTATATTGGAGAATGCCCCACAATAAATTTACTAGTAGTCTGTTCCTACATAACCACTTCCTTCTTTTATCAGCAGTCCAATTCTATTATCTCCCTTTTCATCATTCTATGTAAAAAAAACTTCAGCCTGTCCCACTGCAAACCAATTGTCTTTAAGTAGTGTGTAGCCTTTAATTCTTGAATAGCATCCCCATCTTTCACTTCCACATAACTTTACAGGATTCTAATTCAAAGATGTTCCACCTTACCCTTCTATTCATATTAATTTCCTGTAGGGGATTCTTGCTCTTCTTCTTAAGTGGTATCCCACAGAAGCATTTCGATTTCCTAGCCAAGCAGTGACCAAGCCCATACCTGCTTAGTTTCAGCCACTGCAAACCCTCGAGTTATATTTAAGGAACACCTTCACCTTGTTGTTCTCAAGAAGCTCTTCTTTTGTGTTTCGGGTTCTGCTGCTGATTATGGCAGCCACACAAGACAGATGCAAGAGGAGCAATCACTCTTCATCCATATGGACAAGTTTATGTTGTTAACACTGACAAATACACTAAAAGGAAAAGAAGCTTGCAGATCATCCTTCCTCATTTTTTAAGAAGAAATTGGGCAACCATTGTCTGAAATGAAACAGGGTTTTCTACTTAAGTAGGAAGTTGGACTAGAAGACCTCCAAGGACCTGTCCAACTCTGTTAATTCTGGGTATTCTTCAAGAGCCTCGACTGTAACTCCAGAATTCTCAACAACCACATTACCTTGAAATTGTAGGAGGTACTCATATCTAGACGACAGCTGGCTTGGGAAAACCTATTTCAGATGAATATTATGCTACAGGGCCCCTGTAGAGTTGGAAAGGTCCTTCTGTGAATCCCATAAATCTCTAGATTCATATTTATTTCCAAGTCCCACATTAATGTAATATCAAGCATACCTTTCAATCTTTGCAACTGAGGAAGACACATATGTACCACAAGCTGCATTCACACAAAGTTATATATTTGAATAATGTCATATTCATTTGGTATTTTGTGGCTTAAATTGTTGTTTGAATCCAACACATTTGGTTATTGTACCTTACAGTTCAATATGTCGTGCAGATTTGGAAAATGGCTTAATTTAGTAACCCATGGATAACTGTTAGAAATTTCTGGCACAAATTTGCCAGTGCAATGTAGCCATTCCCTTCAAATCCATTATAGCAACATCCCACCAAAAATCTTTCCATGAAGTAGGCCAATGTTTCTCAACCTTGGCAACTTAAAGATGCTGGCTGAAGAATTCTGGGATTTGAAATCCATACATCTTCAAGTTACCAAACTTGAGAAACACTAAAGTAGATTAAGGTTAATGTGATACAACATAAAGTTGATTAGCTTTTAAGTTACCCCAACTCTCTTTGGATTTTTTTTAAATTGTAAAATATTAGCATGGCTACCACTGCACTTCACCTAATCTATCAAATGGTATCAAATGATACTCTGAAAAGGTGCTAAGATTGCATATCATAGTTTTCACAGCCAAGTAGTCAGATTAGCCTTTAGCTATGCTGACTTTCATTTCTGGGAGTTACAACCCCAACATATCCAGAGAATGCCAGATCGGAGAAGGCTGCTGATACACAAAGAAAACTTCATTGCATGTAAATGTGCAATCCTTTCAAATTGCAGGTGTAGGCTTACATAATTAAATGCATCTCCATTTAAGACCCTGCATTCAGAAAAGAACATATTAGGGTGAAAAGTTGTGGTTAACTTTCTCCGTTACACAGAAGTTGAATTTACATAATACATTTGATCCAATCAAGTAAAAACTTAGATGTTATCTTTGATTCATGTTAACCTCAGTCAGTTACCTACTTACTTTGTGGATTAGCATGGAAAAATCCAACTTCTTTGATGGAATGTATGTTACACTATATTGTGTGAAGCCAGAAATGGGTTAATTCAGTAATCAGGTTAAGCATGTGCAGGTTAATGCAGCCTGCTTGCTTGCATGGAAGAACATTCAGTCATGTGTTTTTCCATCTGCAGTATTAAGTGACAGGATCCAGGCACAGCTTTAGCCCTTCATCAGCTGTGAGTTAGGCCCTATGAACTCTCATGTTGATTACCCATAATACACAATGACTAGAAAAATTAAAATAATTACAAAGAAAGGGTGAGATGAAGAAAGCATGAGAGAAAAATCAACAAAAAGACTCAGAGTAGATAGACAAACAGCCAGTATATAACAGTGAAGGGAGTTTTGCCATTTTTTAAATTCTGGCAAATATTCAAGGCTGCTAGCAAAATTTGAAAATTGGGAATTTTTAATAGATAGTTTATGAAAAATAAACTATGGTGGCTAATTTAAAAATAGCTGCTCTTATGACCTCTATTTTTCAAAATATTGGGATATGGTAAAATGTCAATCAAGTACAAACTGGAAGAGTCCGGAAGTCTTGAATTAGCCAAAACGAAACAGAGTAAAAGTGAGCTATTAAAGGTATTGAATTAAGTTAGATCTGGAAGAGGATAAAAATTGGCAATATCAATCCTTAGATTGGGGGGGGGGGAATGGAATGGAGAAAATTTTGGAGTTCCAAAATTTCCAAAATTCAGAGAGGATGAAGAGACTTTAGCTCATGAAAGATGAATCAGATGGACATGTCTGATAGCTTCATATCTTACTTAGTATCCTCTCTCATCATCCTATAACCATGCTAATCTGGAGGGATCAGAATCATGTATCCGGGGGATCCTCCAAGTTCCACAATGGGGACCAGGAGGGTGAAATAGATACTTTCCTGAACTTATTTTTTTCCTCATGGGACCTAACAATCTCAGGGTGATTTCACTGAAAATATCCATGGCTTCCAGAATATCATTGGGATCCAAGCAGGAGAGGATTCTGGCTCCTGGAGTGAGATTTAGACCCATTGGCAGACAAGCAATAAGGGAAGGCTTGTAGTAAGACAGGAAGCAGCCAGCCCAGAGATGCTTGTTGGAACCAGGCCTAGATAGGGATGTATGGGGCTCCTCAAGAGGAATTCTCCTCCCATTGAGGGGGTGTGGTATCAGACCTGAGTATTAACCACAGCTTGGTGTGTTGCTATGGGAGCAAGCAATGAAGGGGAGGGGGCTAAGCCAGTGGAGAGCTCTATAGAGGACATTGTGGCCGAATGCTTGCTAGGAAGATTTTTGGGGTGGGGAAAATTAAGTGGAAAATAGTGGATTGCCTGCAGCATCAGGAAAGACAGAAGGGGGTTGGGTTGCCAAGTATGGGGGGGGGAGAAGGAGGAGGTAGAAGAGCAGCATCTTTCAGCCACTGAGCAGGGTATATAGATGGTGCAGTTTCCATAGCAACTTCCATCCATCATCCTACTTCTCCATTCCTATTAATTCCAGCCTGCCCTATTCCCCCCTCCAAAAAAAAAATCACTGTCCCAATCTAACCTTTTCAACTCCCTACTTCACCCATATTCTTTCATGATAAGGCATCCCTCCTGCTGCATGTACCATCTCTCATCCCTCTGCTGGGCTGGATCGTGACCCTTTCCACCCTCCCCCTCACAAAAAAAAACCCACCACCCCAACCATCTAACCTCACCCCTTCGTCCCCACACTCACCAAAGTGGGGGGCATCGCGGAGACAGCATCCCCTGCTCCCCCTCTTTTCCTGATAAGGTTGGCGAAGACCGCTGAACCCTCCTCCGCGTGCCCAGTTGGGGGGCAGAGAGGGGCGAGGCTGCGGGCTCCCCAGATCCCCTTAATGCTTGGGCTCCATAGAGATCCCGGAGAAGACCCAACTGGAGCCTCGCCAAAGCCCTCGGGAGTGGGCGATGGAGAAGGGGGGAAGCAAGCGAAGTGGAGACCTGGAAGAACCCACTGGTCCTGGCGGCTCCGACCCGACCCGGCTGCCAAGGAAGAAGCCGACACAAGCAGGCAACCAACCAACGACGTCGGGAGCGCTGCAGCAAAAGCGCTCCTGCGAGCAGCAGAGACGGGAGTGGAATACTAATAGTGGAGGGGGGTGGGGGGAGGAAGCGGGGAGGGGGAGGAGAGGGGAGGAGGGCAAAGCGGGCGGGGCGAGAGCGGCTGAGCCCAGGAGAAGAGCGAGGCATCCAGAGCAAGATAGTGCGCCCCGAAGGGGAAACGGGCGCAAGACGCAGCCGGGGAGAGGAGATGGGTTTGGGGAGGATTTCTGGGTGGGCCGGAAGGGAAAAAAGTCCGGTAAGTGTTCGTAGCCGGTTTCCTCCTTGCTGGTTGGCATTATTCCCCAAAAGAGAGAGGTTGTTGGTCTCTTCATTGGAAAAAATGGTGAAAATCTAAGCACTCCCTCCAGCCGAAATTATGGGGACCAGGTTTCTTCATGTGAGAACCCTCTACAAATGCAGACTGAAAAGGTGAACTGACTGGCTTGCATCTTTGGGGCTAGATTGGCTTCTCCAAAAAAAAAAAAAAAAAAAATATGCCTTATCCCTCTCAAAT
>JAEANM010003935.1:0-21562 GCA_017656035.1 Myanophis thanlyinensis
CCCCATAGAGAATCTATGGGGCATTGCCAAGAGAAAGATGAGAGACATGAGACCGAACAATGCAGAAGAGGTGAAGGATGCTATTGAAGCATCCTGGACTTCCATTAATACCTCAGCAGTGCCACAGGCTGATAGCTTCCATGCCATGCCACATTGAGGCAATAATTGCTGCAAAAGGGGCCCAAACCAAGTACTGAGTACATATGCATACGTATACTTTTCAGAGGTCTGATATTGTTCTATGTACAGATTGCATGTAATATTCTAATTTTCTGAGATTGTAGATTTGGGGCTTTTATGAGCTGTACGCCATAATCATCTCAGTTATGACAAATCATGGCTTGAACTATCTTGCTTTGCATGCAATGAGTCTATCTCATATATTGGTTTCACCTTTTAAATTGCATTACTGAAATAAATGAACTTTTGCATGATATTCTAATTTTTCAAGTTTCACCTGTATATTTGACTGTTTTAGAATAGAAATTTAAGCCCTTGTTGTGAAGTGGGATCTGTGGATTCCCTCAGTCCACCGTTCCCTTTGAAGGATCAGTGGCTTTGGCTACATTGGCCAAAGTTCAAGAATAATGAGGCAAAAGCTACATGGTAGATTATATGTGGAAAGCCTGGGATTCAAAAATAATTTGGAAAAAAATTAGTTCAGCTGCTCAACAGAATAGGATAAGGAAAAACTAATGATCAAGAACTGATCCTGAAGCAGCTCATAGGCCAGAATGGTGGTGGTGGGGTGGTGTTTGCTTTATACGAAATGAATTATTGACACTGTTTTAAAATAAAATCAAAATGTAAAGAAAAGTAAATTAAAAATCTCCTGAACTGATTTTATTCCTCTTGGTTTGTTTCATCATGTAACATCACTTTGTGCTTAAGGCAACAAAGACAGTGGGCACTTAATGAACTATCTATCTCCATGATACTATATTCTGCTGCAAGATCAGCTTTATTTTATTCCAGGGGACAGCAAAGAAAAACATCACTGATTTTTCGAGTACTAAAGGAAATTGATTCAGTATACAACACATATTGTTCATTTAGAAAACAGCATGATATACAGTAGAGATATCTCCTAGGTTATAATCTTTAATCAAATATGAGAATATAACATTCTGTAATAGATTAAAACTAACTAACTTGAAGTTCAGTTTAACTTTCATTATGGTGTGAGAGTTATGGCTACAGAAATCTGGAAGCCCACTAGATCACACTAATGAGATTACAGCCATCTCAAGGTCATTTTTGTAATCTAACTTTTGCTTGCTAATGGGAATTACCTGGAAACCAAATGTCAGCCCTCACTTGTTAGAAATTTCAATCCTCGGGTAAAACACAGAGTAAAATAGTGTATAGCTAAATCTCTCTCTTTTTTTTAAGGTAAGAGGCCTAACTTTTTTTAATCCAAAATTTCACAGCTCTCTCTAATTCAATCCCCACACATATTTAAAATGTGCAGAAGAAAATAAAATTTATCTTTTAATTTTTCCATAAAAACAACAGCCTAAAAATAACATTTAAAACAGAGAGTTTCTCCTACTGTGTTGTTGATGTATTGGTTTAGAGTCTCTCTCTTCCCTAAACTCTTACTGTTATAATAGGTTATTGATTCTTTCTTCAAGAAGTTCAGCATTCCTGGGATACCAAATTAATTGAAAACCCAGTCATGTTAAGTGTATGTTTAATTACATATTGCAAATTTTGTTAGATCTTCTCGCCATAAAGCTTGCATTCCTGTCCATTTTTCTAATTCCTCCCAGGGACAATTTTATTTCAAGCTCTTAGATAACAAGCATCGTGTTTGCTGATGTTTGGTCTTCCACTAAGTCCTGTGTTACCTAGGAGAGCAGTTTGATGAAATATGTTGTGCATTCTCCACACTTCTGAAACTGGCTGCCAAATCCATCAGCTGCTACTGGGAGAAACATATGTTGCCCAGAGTTGACATATTCTTCTTTATATGTCCCTTTTAGAGCATAGCATGTCCTCTATTTACATTGGGTGGTCTCTTTGATGTAATGAAAGTCACAAGAGAAATGAAATAAGCCGAATTTGGGGAGATTTTTTTTCCTCCTTTCACAGAAAGGAAAATTGTGCTGCTTGTTTGACTCATTAGATTAATGTTTTGGGAAGAAAAGGCAAAACAACAGATTCAGTCAAAAGTTCCCCCCAAATTGTTTTGCTTTCCAGATTAATGAAAATTGTTCTTTCAGGCTAGATATTCTCAGTCCTGTCTGTGCAACAGACAACAAAGCAGTTTACTCAGCAGACATGAGACATTGGTTTTAGCTAAAGGAGAGAATTTTGCAGTTTTGTCATCAGTGAGTGGTGCCTATGGAGGATATCATTTCAAATATTCTTAATCTTCTTAATGATGATGCTGAAAAAATTAGACACAAGGTTCCTAAAAAAATTAAAGAGATCTTGCCCCTGCTGCCAGTAATTTGACAATGGGAGCAATTGTCTTAATGTGCCTTCAAGAACTGCAAAGCAGAAGAGAATATTCTGATAGCCCATAAGGGAAATGCTACAGTGGTAATGAACACAAAAGACTGTCACATCAAGACCCAGGACTTTTTACACTGGTTTATAACAACCAGCTTACAAAAAAATTAAATGTTACTCAACAACTTTCTTATGAAAATTAAATCATCTCATCATTAAATTAATCTGAGAAGTCTTAGCAAGATGGAAACTTAGTCAGCATGTCTATGTGGGTTACCAAAGATCCTGGATACAGTTTGTTCCATTATTTCAATTGTGAGTTCCTTTGGTTCTCCTACATATCATATTGCCAAGTTGTGCTTTAGCAACCTTATGTCAGAGTTTTGTCAAAGATTCAATCCATTTCACTGAAAAACAAGCTCAACTTTAGACAGATATATAAGAATAGAAATATAGTACCTAAAGTTTATTTGATTGTTTGTTTGCATTTTTCTTCATTTCTATGCCACTCATTCTTCTAACTGTGATGCCAATGGAAAACCATCAATATTTATTCTCATAGAGTTTGGTAGGGACTTCTCCCAAGTAAGTGAAGTAGCTTAAATAAATAAATGTGTGTGTCTGTGTAGTATCTCTGTCTTCACCTAACAGATTTCCATGGAAGTCTCTATAGTGAATTGCCACAATATATTTCAGCCAAGGTATTTAATAATTAATTTTGCCCTAGGCTTCTGGAAATGTTAGCATGTTAAAAAATAAATTGAGAAAAAAACAGAAAAAAAATAAGAAAACACATTATTTTTGCTGATATACTTTCATAATAACTTTCTCTTTGTAAACTTTACAAGTACATCAGAACCGTTGAGTTCTGTTTAGAACAATCTCTTTATGTTTGAACACATTTTCAGATGTATTTTACGATTGCAATTCTTATTTAAAGAAATAACTTCTTTGTACCTTCTGCCAACAACTGTCAGTCCTCCCAGGTAAACCAGTCAGGAAACAGGACAAGACGAAATAATTCTAATTTATTGTAAAGTATCAGAACATTAACACAGTCTTGCAAATCTGAAAATGCAAGCATTGTGCCACCATCTGATCCATTAAAGTGGGTCCTTCCTACATTTTTTTCTGACCATTAAGCCACTGGGGGCTCCTTGGGTCTCCTGTCTGATTGTTTCCTTGGCAGAATCTCTTCCCCTCTTTCCCCAAGGTCATCTACAAATTCCATTACTGCAACAGACAGGGGGCTGGAAGTAAGGATAGACAAATATTTCCTTCTCCTTTTCATTTTGCTGGACTTCAAGAAGAGATATGAGAAACTGAAGATGTCTCTGTAAAATGGAGCCAACAACCATAGCAAAAGGCATGGAACTGGTGAGTAGATAGGGAGAAGATGGGAGATTGTCCATATAGGCTCCTAATGGCTGCTCTTTATAAGGAGACCACAGAAGAGCAGTTTTACACAGGCTGGAGAGCCAGAAGATGAAGGGATTAGCCCTCTTAAGTCCTGCTGCAGCAAAACCTTTTAAAACATAGTTAAGTTCACAATCTCATTTTCCAATGTTTCAGAAATTGTCTTTTAACCATTTTAACGCTTTGTACACCTTCAAAATGGCAAATTTGAAAATTTTTACAGTTTTCTTTGTTGTACACTAAGAGCACATGCACCAAAGACAAATTCCTTGTGTGTCCAATCACACTTGCCCAATAAATAATTCTATTCTATTCTATTCTATTCTATTCTAAACTTGAAAAGTTATTGAGTTTTATCTTCAACTCTGAATAAACAAATAAACTTAAGAATTTTTAAACATTGAAATAAACAGAAAAAAGCTATACAAGATTTTTAGCTAAGAAAATTATAAATGGCTTCAAGATCCCAGGTTAAATAAGAAAAGTTTTTGAAAAGTTCTGACAAATGTTTATATACTTGATGTTTCATGGATTTTCTTATCAATAAGGGATGGGATGAAGAGATACCTGTCTGTAACCAACTGACTGTTGGTATAACAGACTTTTCTGACAATTCCTGCCTCTCATCTGATTTTCATCTCCCCTTCAATCCCATTGTCAAGGCTCTCTTGTGTGTTACTGTGAACTTCTGAAGAACTTGATGAAGATATGCAGGGAATCAGAGCTGTACTAAAACTTTTATATCCTGCTGTGGTCAATGTAAAAAGTGGCCTTACGCTTGTGCTAATTTCCCTTGATATCCAGATCTTCCTGGACATTTTTAAAACAACTTATATTATTTTAATGAAAATTAAACAAATGAGAAGCTGGCCTATCACAAAACAAAGCACCTGCTTCTAACAACCTTCTACATATGTTAATTTCAAGACACACAGTTATAGACACAGTTGCTGAAAATGTTGGCAGTTGATGTCAATATTTCTAGACTAGAGGATGCCCATGTTAGTAAGAACACCTTTACCACATTGTAAGTATGCTTAGAAAATTTAAAAATGAGTGACTACAGACCAGGGTTTTGTTTAGTAGAGTGTGCCAATTGTTCAGATAAATACTAAAGATAACCCTGGGTGATAAGAGCATCCTGTGTGGAGGAGATTACAACAGATGATGGTGAGCAATGTGTTTCACCATATGAGAAATGAATGTTTCATTTTTGTCCCATTAAGCATCCAAGTTTGCAGGGTAGGGATAAAAGCAAAACAAAGGTGAGTAATATACATCATGATTCAAATTCTATATCTCAGTACACACAAACAACATCACAGCACAAATATGAAAGAATGTGGGAGGGGTTCATGCTGCCATGCCATGCCCAGTTTGTTATTTTGATGTGATTGTGTTTAGGAAAGAACAGCTCAAATGTTTGTGAGAATAGAAAGCCAGGTTCAGAACTTCATCTCCCAAAGACTGCATTTCTGTGCAGTAATAAATTATGCATCTCTACTTCATCACTTTTTTCTGTTCCCTTTTTTCACATAGTGTCATTTCAAGCTACACGATAGAGCAGACTCTGATGAGACTTCAATTTATGAATTTGATTTCATACAGAAATCTGATAAGTACGTTGTCTTTATGGTCTTTCTGTTCCTTCTTAAAGGAATTGACTCCTTGCTCTGGTTAAGCATTTGGAGTGTCTCATGAAATTCTGTACAGAAAAGCAACTGCATGATTGAATTAACAAGCGCTTTGAATGGCAAGTTAATTCTTTTTCAGATATCTTACTGGAAAAGCTGATTAACTTCACTGTTCAGAAGTTTTATGGAAGCAAATTATAGTCGGATTTGTGTTGCTGAGCCACACTTGGGTAAAAGGGTCCACGTTTTTCTCAGCCACAAGCAGAGTGGAAACAGAGCAGATCACTAAGGTGACACACTCAGCGGCTAAGATGGATAATGGAATCTGTCACCCTCCGCAGAGGTATTTGCTTCTTCAACGAGCAAAAAACTAGGATGGAAAAGCAATTCATTTGCTCTTGAGGCCAGAGAGAAAAAGCAGCTTAGCGGCACAGGGAGAAGAGGAAATCAATGGAAAAGATGAGCATAAAGCCAAAAAAAAGAATGATGTGAAATAAAGGGGAAAGAGAAAGTAATCTAATCCTTGTTTGTTGACAGTCATGTATGGTGACAGTGATTTAAGCAAGTAATTTAACTATAAATTTTTTCCTTCTATGTGATGACATTTCAGAAATATCCTTTTAATCGGTTATGAATACAAGCAATCACCCAAAGCCTACTTACTGATCACAAGCAAACACTGGCAATCTCAATGAGGCAAATTCAATGAAAGGCCATGAGATATTTAAATGCAATACACTATAAGAAATGGACAAATTGCCTTCAAAGGAAATATATGAATTGAATTTTTATTGAGACATAAGGTCAGAAATGTTATTTCTGTTTTCTCTGAGTTTTATTTTATTTGTTTCTCACCTATTTCACCATTAAAGCAACTCTGGGTGGCTTGCAAAATGATAAAAAGATAATGTAAAATGAAATAAAATTACAATTAACAAAGATTAAATGGAGACTAAAAACCAAGAGGATAGGTGATAGGAGGATGGAAATCTTTTCCATCACATGTGGGTATAACCATCTCCCAGCCAAGAATACTCCATTGGAATCCTAGCATAATCAGGCTTTCAGAGGCCAGAAGTGTGAGGGCCAACCTCACCTCTAATGGGAAAATATTCCAGAGGATGGGGCCATAGCAGAAAAGACTCTTCTTCTGGACTCCACCCACTAAAATTATTTGACTGACAGAATCTGAAGTAAGTCTCTTCTGCTGGAGCAGGTAAGATGGGACAATCTCACTGGAAAAAAGATGACTAGTTCAGATACTGGAGGTCCATTCATAAAGGGCTTTGAAGGTGATAACCAACACTTGAAATGAACCCAGAAGCAAACTAGCTACCACTGCAGCTCACACAGCAGCCATATATTTAACCCTATATTTGTCATAAAAACAGCACCATATTTTCACCACCACATCACCTGCCTCACCAGGGGCAATAGGACACTAGATCACTGCTACACCACAATGAAAAATGGCTACAAAGCATTGCCTGAAAAGGCAATCAAACTCATTTGAGAAGCAGCATCAGGAATAGAGGATAAGGACGAACTGTTATCATATTCGCGGCTACAGGAGGAGCAGGAAGGAGAGGAGGACTGGAACGGCTGGGTGAAGTGGAAGGTGATGCAGATGAGAAGTTTGGATCAATATTGGCTTCCCTGGCTTCCCAATTTCCCAACACAGAGGATGCCAAGCCCATAAGCCCTGTACCCTGCCCAGCATTCCCAGCAGCTGCCCTGCCGCCCTGCTGTCCCAGTTACCCACCTGGCCCTCAACGTGGATGGGCTGGCAGAAGGGCAGAAAACATGAAGATGGTGGCCAGGGTGGACTTCAGTGGTCGCGGGCTCTTCCAGTGGCTTGGGGCTGGGGAGGAGGTGCCCACCCCAGGGCCCAGCCCAGAGGGGGAGGCGGTAGGGCTTTGCAAGTGGATGAGGGTTTCCAGGGAGACCTTTGGGCAGTTGGGGGGAGAATCAGGAACTCAGAAGAAAATTGAACATCCTGACTCAACAAGATGGTGACGGTGGAGGCATCGGTGGAGACAAGGATGCTGGTTTTTGATGGAGGAGCAGTGTGGCAGTTCCGTCATGGTGCCTCCACATCAACACTGAAGAAGACAGTGGTGACGGCCCCGGTGGCTTCCTTTGCCACCTTTGTTGGTTGACACACAGTCACCATCTGGACGTATAGTGTACTCTGCTGCAGATTTACAGGCCCTCAGGAGTATCCCCCTTTCCTTGAGGTGCCCCGTGGGACATGGACAAGGACAAAGACATTCAGATTCATGTTCAGGGACTAATGTTAAGCTTTATCGTTTTGTGACTAAATTCTTATCGAGGTTAGGGAGGGGGTTGTCCAGGTGAGGGTTGGGGGACAGCCCGCCTGAGATTGAGACCAGACCGAGGGTTGGGCGTGCTGGGGAGGTCTTAGGGGCAGGGGGTTTGGTCTGAGGAAGGGGGGTTGTTGTAGGGGAGAAGTGCAATCCATCCGCATGGTGGGTGGGAGGGGCAACTATGGCAGGTATAGGGGGCTGTATCAGGTTCTGGGAGTATGCCCCACTAGTTAAGCATGGTGGCATGCTCCAACCCCCTAATTATCCCCCGTTCCCCAATTGGTCTGTGTCATTGGGCCCTGGGCCTTCGGCTGATGTTGTGTAACGCCAAGTCCATAATGAACAAAGCCCCCCTCATTTATGATCTGATTCAGGAGGGGGAGGCGGACCTGGCGAGTATTGCCAAGACCTGGGTGGGCCCAGAGGGGGGTGTTCCTCTGGTTGAGTTATGCCCACCTGGGTTTCGAGTTTTTCATCAACCTAGGGCTCAGGGAAGGGGTGGGGGTGGCGGTGATTATTAAGGAAGATCTATGTCTTAGGGAAGCCACTGTTTCTCAGATGACTGGATGTGAATCCCTTTGTGTGAAGTGGGGCTCCAGGGTCCAGGTGGGCCTACTACTCATATACCTGGCTCCATGCCATGTGACATCGGCCCTGCCTGAACTTCTTGAGGTTATAGCCGGCTTGGCAGTGGAGACCCCCAGACTTATGCTCATGGGGGACTTCAACCTTCCCTCTGCCGGCATGACATCAGGGATTGTTCAGGAGTTCATGGCTTCCATGACAGCCATGGGCCTGACCCAACTAATTCGGGACCCCACACACATGGGAGGTCACATCTTGGATCTGGTTTTTGTCTCCGATCAGTGGCAGAATGAACTAGGTATAGGGGATGTTTTTATAGAGCCCCTGTCATGGTCAGATCATTTGCTCCTCAGACTGGACTTGCATTCCGCACCCCTTCATCGCAGGAGGCGGAGCTGACAAAATGGTTCCACCCCAGGCGCCTGATGGACCTGGAAAGGTTCCTGACGGAACTTGGGCTGTTTCCCAAGGCACACACACATGACCCTGTCAGGCACTTGATGGTCACCTGGGATAGGGTGGCATCCAAGGCTCTCGACCGGGTCATGCCCTTGTGGCCTCTGACCTGGTGTCGATCCCAATTGGCCCCCTGGTTCTCCAGGGACCTAAGGGAGATGAAGCACTGGAAAAGATGCCTAGAGAGTGGTTGGAGGGCTAGCCGCTCCAAATCTGACTGAACACTTCTACGATCCTATATGAGGACATATTTAGTGGCGATAAGGACGGCAAAGCGTTCTCACTTTTCTGCCCTTGTTGTGTCTGCAGAAAATCACCCGGCCATCCTTTTCAGGGTGACCTGTTCCCTAGAGGTGGGAGTGCAGGAGGACCCCTTGCAAGGACAGGCCGATTTTTCTTGTTTTCTGCAGGATAAAATTGCTCAGATTTGGGACAGGCTGGATTCTGACTGGGCTTCTCTGGACAGGGGGGTGGGGGCGCTTTTGGTGAGACCATCTGGGTTGAGTTTGACCCTGTGACCCCAGAAGAAGTGAATAGGTTGCTGGGCAGCCTTAATGCCACCACATGTTTATTAGATCCGTGCCCCTCCTGGCTGGTGTTGGCCACCTGGGAGGTGATGTGAGGTTGGTTCCATTGGATTATTAATGCTTCTTTGAGAGAGGGTTTCTTGCCCGCCGCCTTGAAAGAGGCAATTTTTTATAATTCTTAATTTTGCATTGAATCAACCATTTAATTTAATTCTTTCAATTTGCTTTTGTTTGATGTTATTTTGTTCTCTGTTTTGTTGGTTGTACAACGCCCTGAGTCCCTTTTCAGGAGAGGGGTGGTATATAAATCTAATAAATAAAATAAATAATAAATAACCCCACCTCACCCCATTTGGGAGATCCGCACGCTGCCATCCTCTTCATGCCTAAATACAGATAAAGGGTCAAAGAAGAACCCCCAACTCAGAGAGTGGTTGTGTGATGGACAGAGCAATCAGTGGCTACCTTACAGGATGTACTCAACAACACAGACTGGGACATGTTCCAATGTAGCATAGATGACATCAGAGAGTACACAAGTGGTTGTATGATTCATCAGGAAACTGACAGATAACACCATTCAAAAAATGGTCATCAGAACGTTTCCCAACTAGAAGCCATAGGTAGACAAGACCATCTGCGACACCCTGAGATCTCACACTACCACCTATAATGCAGAACTTGCGTCGGGTGATATGGATTATACACGTATGACTGCACAGCCACTACAGACTCCACCACCATCATCAAATTTGCTGATGGTGTCAACGTTTGTCAAGTTTGCACAACAGTGTCGTTGTGGTAGGCCTGATCTCTGATAACAATGAGACATCCTACATAGACAAGATCAGAAACCTGGAGAACTGGTGTCAGAAAAGCAACCTCCTTCTTAATGTCCTCAAGACAAAGGAGCTTATAGTCGACATTAGCACAAAGAAGAAAAGGACATACCAGACCCCCATCATCAACAAGAGCCCAGTGGAGAGAGTGCACTGCTTCAAATACCTAGGCATCTACATCTTGCAGAATCTGACATGGATCCAACATATCGACATCATGGTGAGAAAGGCCCGGCAATGTCTATACCATCTCAGATGACTAAGAGACTTCAGACTGCCATCCAAAGTGCTCAGGAACTTCTACTCCTGCACAGTAGAAAGCATCCTGATGGCCAACATCACTATCTGGTTCGGAAACAGCACCTTGCAGGACAGGCAAGCCCTACAGAGGGTGGTGAGCACAGCAGAACATATTACCCACACCAAGCTCCCTGAACTGCACTCCATTTACAATAAATTATGCCAGACCACAGCCAGTAAGATAGTGAAAGACCCCAGCCATCCCAACAATGGACTGTTCGCTATGATGCGGACAGGAAAGTGCTTCCACTCAGCCAATACAGAGAAACTAAGGAAAAGCTTCTTCCCACAGGCAATATGGACCCTAAACCATAAACCATAACAACCAGGACTAACAGTATTCCCATAATCCCGAGTCCCTACAGAGAGGGGGCGGTATATAAATTCAAACAAATAAATAAATAATCTACCTCACTCCTAACTTATTCTCCTACCCTGTCTAGACTATCTCTTTCCCTACTAACTATGGTCATAAATGGTCACATACACATTTGATTGCATTGTTGTACCATATATGACTGTGTATGTGATGAATAGAATTTGATTTGATTTGAAAATTTGAAAAATAAAGGATAAATTGTTTCTTACAAACTGTGAGGCCAGCCAAATCCACAGATATATCCATAGAACAAAAGAAGTAATATTGTGCTTTACTATATAGTGTTCATGTTTTTCTTACATTTGAATCCCATCTATACCAATTATACATAAAATACTTTGGGGTGGAACTGAAAATTAATTTGCCAAAAAGTATAAGACTCATGGGAAGAAAATGTAAAAGCTGCTAAGAGAATGCTAGATTATCTTTGGTTGCTGAATAGGAAAGTGCACGTTGATGTCAATCAGACCAACTTAAAGGGTGCAGTTGATCTTTGACAGATTTATGTTTAGTCCATTTAAGGTAGGAGTAGATTGTATGATAATTTCTAGAATTGCTGAACAGGAAATGCAGCTCCTACAGAGAACTCCACATTGTTCTGAATATATATGGACATTAAAAAGCCACATCAATTTGAATATGATTTTTCAGAGTAACATTGATTAGTACTGCATATGAAAAAGACCTTATATTAATTCAGCACTTCAAAAATCACTATTAAAATCAATTCAACATTCAGTCATTAACAACGGCAGCCAAAATAAGAATCATCAATTGATATGAACAACCAACAAGAGTTTCTGTCTAATTTAAAAAGTATATTCCATATCTAATCTTTATGTTAAGAAAAACTCAAGTCCATATGCAGAAAAGTCACACATGCTTTGGTTACTTCTTGATTGTATTACTGTAATGCAATCTACATGCAGCTGCCCTTGAAGACTATACAGAAGGTGCAGTGGGTCCAGAATGCAGCAATGTGCATACTCCTGAGCACCCTGCAGTTTAACCAAATTACATCACTGCTACAGAAGCTAGACTTGTTCTTAATATTTTCTGGGTGAAATTCAAGGTGCTGGTTATCAATTTTAAAGCCCTAGATGACATAGGGCCAGGTTATTTACCACCTCTTTCTGAGATTATCTAATGCTGCACTAGATCAGATAGGGATGCACTTGAGGTCACTTCCCTTAAATGCTCTTGTCTGACGGGACTATGGAGGCTTGCCTGTAGCTACTTCAGCCGTTTGGAATAGTCTCCTATCTAAGATTCAAAGGCTCCCTATCATTTTGTGGAAGGCAGTAAAGACATGACTATTTTGCCAAATAAGGGACAGGATGAATCAGGAATTAATAGATTGAGTTGTCTGGTGCCTGGTGGGAAGGGTTGTTTTGTTTTTATTCTATTAATAGTTTGTTGTGAGCCCATGTGTAGAAGAGAAGACAGAGTTTGGAGGTGGAGTCAAGCTAGTAATAAGCCTAGAGTTATTACATTCCCACAAACAGTCTAAGTTCTCTTGAATTCTGTTGACTCTTAACTAGTGCCAATTTAGTGCTAAACATTAGTTGATTAGATTCTTGTGAATTTGCATGATCAATAAATCATTTTAACTAGAACTTGATGAATAGTTTCTACAAACAAACAAACTTGAAACATATTAGACCAGCCCTGATGAAGTTACCTAGTTTGGGTAATGAAATGTCTGAAAGAAAAGGTCCAAGTTTAGAGAGCTAATTTATAGTTTCTCAGCTGAATTACATTGTGTATCAGACTTATTTTTCAAAAACACTATTTTTGATGTTGATACAAATTCCCAAATCTTGGTCTGCCATTTTTCTAGAGGCAGAACTTTCTTTACAAAAATATATGATTTGATTATGTTTATCAGAAAAGTGATTGACAGGAAAGGCAATTCAACCTTTAAGATTTGTTTCATTCTATAATAGATTTTCTTCCAAAATTGCTGAGCTTTACAACATTGCCACCAAATATAAAAGAACAGTCATGCCTGGTAACCATTTTCAGCATTTCAAAATGTAAATTGTTTTGGCAATCAGCACTGGAATTATATAGCAGTGGTAAAATTTCTTGCACCAATTTAAGATTTCTTTAACATTCACAGTAAATTTGACATTTGGTCTTCCATTGATATTGATATTTCCATTGTTGCAAATCAATTGTCTGTTTGATCACACAATCTTTAACTTGTTTGATTTATAAATTGTATTTCAATAACAACCTTTATCTAAGCTCCTAAAATGTTCTGAGAGTTACACATTTTTCAAAATCTCTCTAATGACTAATTTTTTTGTATGTTCATTGTCACAAAAATAAATATTGCAAATAAATTTGAGATTATTCTTTTTCTTTATTCATTCCATGCTTTTAAGACACTGTTTAGAATCAAATGATCTCTTAGTATATTTTTGTTTTAATTCAATCAGAAGATATTTAAGGAATCCTACTGGGACTCCTGGTCTCTCAAGTGAAGTAAGTCAGCAGTAAAATGATATCACCTAGCTTAAAATATTTTTCAAAATCTGTGTGTGTGTGTGTGCATGCGTGCATGCACGCACGCTTTGCATGCTTCACAGTGTTAATGCTTGCAGTGGTGCCAATTGACTGTCATAAATGGTGACAGTGATTTAAGCAAGTCATTTAACTGTAAAAATTTTCCTTCTGTGTGATGACATTTCAGAAATATACTTTTAATCAGTGTAGATGGGTGTGGAACCTTCTTGGAACTGCTGAAATGATAAAAAAAAGAGAGATAAACTTCCAAGTGGCCTCAAGACTCTCAGAGAGAGTGCTAATAACCAGATGATTGCAAAGAATATAAATCCTTCCATTCTCCACAATTTAGTCGGAACAGACAAGAAGCTCCTTGGGTAAGAAGTGAAATGTATTGAAGGAAAAAAACCCAAAAGTCCAGTTGTCATTTGAAAAAGCACCTTTGGGACAACCATGAACTGGATGTTTGAGAATCTCCATAGACATATCAAGTTGTGTTTTGCAGTATTGTTAGCACCTTATGTGGTTGGTTTAGTTCTGATCTGCTGATGCGAATCCAGCTGCTGTGCTATATAAACATACATGGAGTAGAACATCTTAGCAACCGAAGTTGTAGCACTTTTACAGAAATTACATCCATTCTTTCTCTGTACTCAGCTGTGCTTTCATTGAAGGTATTATTTAAATTATTTTCCTGTATAATAGGAGAGGAAAAATATTCTTTGTTAGCGTCTCACCAGAGGAAAAGTATTTTTTAAATTTTTTAAAAATAATGATGCATGGTGATTGATTTCTTCTTTGCTTATTAAATTTTGTCTTGAGGCCTTAAAATAAATAGAATTGGAATATCATTTTTCAC
Organism: Myanophis thanlyinensis; assembly: GCA_017656035.1. Taxonomy (NCBI): domain Eukaryota; kingdom Metazoa; phylum Chordata; class Lepidosauria; order Squamata; family Homalopsidae; genus Myanophis; species Myanophis thanlyinensis. Next base: position 14,291 of record JAEANM010003935.1, read on the forward strand.
GAGACTTCTTTTCATTTTCAAATAGCATACCAATTGTTACAGGTATGAAATGTTGATAATTAATGAAAGTGATCATTTGGCACACTGAGATCATCCTCCCCCCACCTTGCATCTATTTCCTCTCTAATTTAAAATACGATTGTAGAATTATAAAGCTGGAATGTACTGAGGTCACTTCCATAAAGACTTCTGGATCAGTCTGAAAGCTTCCCAGGATTTCTTTGTTTCCATGACATCAGTAATATTGGAGAGCCAAGTTAGTTTATTTCTAGCTTAGCTATCATATAGTTGAAATTTCCCCGAAGTCATGCGGTTGTGGGAGATGTTGTTTTAGGTAAATGTTCTGATTCTGGTTCACTATTGGTGGGATCATTTGTCCAATCTTTCCTTTTAATTTCCGAGCTTTGTGACCTGTCAGAGAAATACTGGCTTGAGCCCTTTGTAAGGCAGAGGGAAAAGATAACATAACCTCGTTAATTTTCTTTGTCAATTTTCTCTTTTATTTCGGCGCCTAACCAGCTAGTGCAGTGATGGCTAACCTTTTGGCACTGAATGCCCAAACTGTCTGTGTGCATGCACATGTCAAAACTGCAAGGTGCGTGTGCATGCACATGCATGGAAATGTGTGCTCACATTCATGGAAATGCACATATGCATGTGTGAAACTTTATGCATGTGAATGCCTGGAAATACATGCATGCAGGCACAGAAATGTGCACATGCATGCATTGAAAAGCATGCATGCACAGGAGAGACCCTGGGGTAATGGTCGGCATGTCACAGAGAAGGCTCTGGATGCCACCTGTGGCACGCTTGCCATATGTTCGCCTTCACAGAGCTAGCGTATAAAGGAAGGTCCTTGACTCATGTTCTGCCATCTCTCTCCCTGTGTGCGTAAGAATGGATTTGTTCCCAATCTTTCCAGTTTCTAATATTTTGTAAGGCAAGAAGAGACAAGAATATAAGATAATAGCCCAGAACAATGTATCTCAACATTCAGTCATAAATTATATATAATAATTTATCCATAGAAGTCTTTCCTCTCTTTAATTCATCGATTTATATAAAATATATTGCTTCTCCTTATTGTGCTTGGTCCTGTTTATATGAGGATTAATTACTAGGTATATGATAACTTAGAATATGCTTTGAATTGTTTGCTTCCTTCTCGTGCTTTTAATTATCTGTTTTTTTTTTAAAACAAATTCTGTGTTGGTTAATAGCTGAGCTATCCAAATGCCAAGCTTCTAGAAATACTTGCAATTTGGGATCTGGCTTAACTTAAAATAGTTTCCCAATTGTCCCAAATAGTAGCCTTTTGCAGCCTTAGCATGGTGTGCTATAAATAACTTTTGTTCTGCTTTCTCCTGCCCAAATCTTTGGGTTTGCTTAAGATTCATATATAGTATTCAACCAAGGCAGGTCAGCCAGTCAGAAATGGGCACTACAAGCTGCAAAAATCTAATTGGAAAGGCAGGAAAAATTAACATACATAAAAAAGCAGCCATCCTCTTCCCTGGTGTCAGTGATATTACCTAGGGTAAAGTAAAGTGAGCTTGGAAAATACCAAGAATTTAACAATCCAGCCATGACTGCAGATGTGTTCCAATACTGTAGTGCATACTTTGTATAATCTTGTTTGTTCACTCCTACAGTTTCCTCTGGTTGCTGAAAAATAAATAATCTTAATATTTCTAATTCTGAATATTACATGGAATGATTCCTAACATCTACAAAACCTCTGTTTGGGTTTCTAAGCATTGGGGTCCCAGTTGCACTTCCATCATGGCACAATTCAAAACAAATTACTAAAATAATTGTTCTCCCAGTTCAGATTTAGAGATTTAAGAAATACAGTTTCCAAAGAAAATATACAAAATACAAGCTACAAAAAAATCCTAATTATCTCCCAAAGCAAAATACAATAAATTTAAAAGTTTTTAAAAAGTAGAAATTACAATGCCTCATAAAGAAACACTGTCTTCAGCAAAACTTAATACTTAATATTGATATATCTTATATCACACACAAATCCAAAGGATTTCTGTTCCAATGTCTAAAGCTTATGGGAACCACTGATGATCTATTTACATACTCTTCCATGGTTCGGCTAATATTTATGTTTTAATGGTTTTTAAAGTTCTTTTTAATTCTTTTTGTTATTTGATATCCTTCTCATAGTCACATTCGTGAAATGAGCAACTATATAAATCTGATAAATAAATAAATTCAAGCTTTGTATCATGAAGGCAGCTAATACAAGAGAAAGCACATCCCATTCTCCAGATGTCCATTAGACACAAGGGATGAATAGGTCAATGGAGCTGTCCAGCTACCATATTTTAAATCCAGTAGAATGCATGTGGCTGAAAAATTTGCTCTTAACATTCTAGGAAATGGCAGTGGCAGTACATGTATTCACTGGAATAATTTGGTATGAAGGAAATTTGGCATGAGATTTTGAAGAGCTGTTACCAGCTGCTATGTTTCTCCTTCTTCCTTTCTTCTGAATTAGTTATTTAAATAAAGCCCAATTCTTATTCTTCCCCTGTGTTGCCAGCAACTCCATCGAAACAGTCAGTATTTCAAAGGATCCTGGCTCCTGAAATTATGACAATCTGCACAGCATGCCAGGTAATTGAAAAACATAAATTTAGTGTTTACTGTTTCCTCATTTGCTAAAGCTGTAAGTCACAAGGTAATTAACAGAATTAAAAGCCTACAACGACAAATTGATATTTTTGTCCTTAGTCTTTGATGATTTCTTGAAATAGATTAGCACAGTAAAAATGTCATAATATTTTTGTTATGCTAGAATATGTACACTTGGCCAGTGACCAAGTGGAAACAAAGTTTAAGCAGCAAGAAGGATTCTACCCCTTTCATAAATAATACTCAAACGCAAGTGGGACAGTTCTGCAATTTGAGGCCATTCCAACCAGAAATGAACTGAGTGAAAAATAGGATTATGCTGCAAGATAGAGAGCTACTTAATCTATGCCAAAATTGTTCTCTTAAAGTCACAGTTGGGTCACATAGAAACACAGGTGCAGGGCCAATTAGAAATTCTGTGAAGCAGCCAGAAACTATTCAGTTGTTATCAGCATCTTTCTGTCAAATTTAAGAATCTACCTAATGAAATAAAACAGTTTCAGTATTCTGAAATCTGTATCAAAGCAGTATCATTTGGTCTAGTGCAGGGGTGTGAAATTTGTGGCCCGCGGGTGGATGCGTCACATGCTGGCCGCGCCCATCCCCATTTTAGTGAAGGGGGGAAAAGTCACAATATGTCACGTGACGACAATGTGATGCCACGAGTTTGACACCCCTGGTCTAGTGGTTAAGGTATGTGATTAAGGCATCAGGGTACAACCAAAAATATGTGAGTCTTTGGCATGAAATCTGGTTGGGTGACTTTGGGTCTGTCAATCCCTCTAAGCCCAAATTGACCTCATAGAATTGTTGTGGGGAAAATAAGAGGAAGGAAAATTATGTATGTCCACCATCTTAAGTTATTTATAAAAATAATAAAGGGAGATATAATTTATTAAATAAAAAATAAAATATTTCCATAAATACCACATGCAGTCTTGGTTTATTGGTATTTGTAAGCATTTTGCTTCTGTTTTCCAGGAAGTACAACATTCAAAACTTCTTTTTCTTCTCTTTTTTAAAAAGAAAGGTTCAGTCTTTTTAAAATGAGGGCTGTTTTCATTTGATATAGGTTGAATGAGTCTGGTACCCAGGCTTATTTAATTTGTTATTTGCGGAATTAAGTGCACCTTTATACTCCTTTGATCTTGTCAGAAAACACTATCTGTGAAGGTGCAACTCCTGCCAGGTGACAAAATATGTATTAAGGATTGTGTCTGGTTTGTTGAAAGTTGTGTAGGGCTGTTTATACAAATAATATATTTTTGGGCAGATAGATAATGGTGCTTCTAAAAAATATCATTTTCCAAATCTCATCAAAATGTCCTAACTCTTTCTCTCTTTCAGATGTGACTTCAAAAGCCAAACAGAAATGAGGAGAGAAAATGTTTTTTTTCCCTAACTTCCTTTTTTTTAACTAATGTAGTGTTCATATCTTAATTAATGCAATAATGTGAGTTTGCTCTGTGCCCTGTTAGGCATCAAAGGCAAGACAGCATTATGATTGCACCTACAATTAATTAATTAACTGAAGGACATGTTATATTCTTTTCTGTTTCTGTGCTTAAATTCCCTTTAGCCATAGAGTGAAAATAAATTGAGAAAATATGCTGTCTCTCCTATTAATGATTTTAATTTTGGAAATTGGCAGGGGAGAAAAGGTTACATGTTTCTCCCACCAGAGCTGTGGTCATGACCCAATTTTCCCTATATATATATACCAGGACTTCTATTTTTATGAATCTTTTTGTTTTAGTCAGTACTGAAGAAATATAATTGTTAGAGGCAATGAGACAGTTCTTCTGTTGGAAATCTACACTGAGAGTAGATTACTAATAGGTGCCATGATAGTGCAAAACTTCTGGGGAAGAAATGGAGAACTGAAAGCAGCACCACAAGAGCAGATTTGATGGTGGTGATGGAATGATGAGCCAATGAATGGGCTAACTATTCATAATTTCTCTTCAGATAAGGATAAAATAGTCTCTTGTGGGTTTAGAACTCTGAGAGATGAAGGAACTTCATTGTAGCCCAAACTATGGTTTGACATCTTTAGAAAGGACACAGGGTTTTATTACATTGGGTGAGTTGCTTTCAATCTTTGGTGAAAAAAGTTTTATTCAAGTTTAAGGAATTTAATTTTTAAAACAAAACAAAACGGTAATAGAATATTTAGTTTGGAAAAGTGTAAACAGATGAAAGGTCCAATGTTGTTATCTGCAAGGACTTTTTCTAATTAGGACTGAACAACAAGTCTAAAGATTTGTTTATAGAAAAGCAATGAAATATGGGAAGAACAGATCATTTCTTGCATTTGAGAGAAATAATGAGTCATTAAAATTGTTTATATTTGTGATTAAGGAGAAAGTTCTTCTTTTTCTTTTTCCTGCACTTTCTGTTATTTTCATTTTACTCTTTTTTAATTTGCATAGGTTATCTTTTTAATTGTAATATTCAATATAATTATTTTTAAAAATTACCATGATAGTGCATAAGTTAAAAATCCTCTTATCAACTCTAATTACTCTGAATTTCAGTCAGATTAATTTCTGACTGACTAAACCTTATTATCAGAGATATCTGTGATGCATAGACTTTGGTGACTTGGCAAACAACAAAGTGCTACCATGGCTTGCTTTTCTCAGAAATTTCCCATTGCTATGAAAACTCACAACTTTAAATCTATCATAGAGTGTGCTTTACTCAGCTGCAAATGGAGTTGGTGTTATTGGCACTACAAAAACATCCCCTACAACATGTGTTTCTGCTGTGAGGTGCTGATGCCTTGGAAGGTCTCACTAGTTGCATTATTATTCATCCAAGTGTTCATTGGTTGCCAGTGTTGTTCCATGTGTGATTCAAGGTGTGTGATTCCTCACTGATAAAGCCTTCCAAGATTTAGAAATTGGTTATTTGAGGAACCATCTATCTTCCATAGCGTCTTTCCATTTAATCAATATGAGGTTTGAGGCACTCTTGAGTCCTTGAAATTATACAATGTCAGCTATCAAAAGGCAGGAAGCAAAATGTCTCTGTTGTAGCATCTTCACTATGGGATGAGGTTTTCCCTGAAACCAGGTAGCTCCCACCATTGTCCTGCCCCATGATTGCATGATTGCCATTTGCAACGTTTCGTGCCAGCTTTCCCAGAAAGTCAATGGCAAAACCAGGAGAGAAGGTGGAGAATCACTTAGGTAAGTGTGCTCTACAACACAACCTTCCCCTGCATCTCTGACCTTACACCAGTCACTTACATACCCTTGAACAGTCTCCCCAAGCCTCACCATGCTTCTGTCACACCTCTGCACATCCCTGCATACCCTCACATAACTTCCCTGAGTTTCATATCTCCCTCACATCCAATGCATCACCCCAACCCTAGCCATGCCTCCTGTCCACCCTGTGCTCTCCCCCACCTGGCAGCAGTTCTTGCCTGCCTGCCTGCCTGCCTGCCAGCAGCAAACATAATTTTTTTATTTTAAAACATCAACATTTTGTTTAGCAAAGAAAGAAAATCACACAAATGTATACAAAGAAGCTATCCTTCCATCATCTTCCCCCCTCAACCACCACTTGAATTAAATATTGGTATATCTGATTGTACTGTTATGGAGAATATAGTGAACATGAATTTTGCATCTACCTTGGTACAATGATACATGTTTTCAGAGCAGTGCATATAATGTAAAGGTTCCACTCCAATATTTTAAACAGATAAATAAATTATTGGTCATTTTTTTATGGAAAGAACAATTTATCAAGATCTCCCAGTTAAGGTTAAATATATGGAGTTAAAGCATTTGTTATGTTTATTATTTGGCCCCAATGTCCTCTCATGGCCTTTGACATTTCAGAGGCATTCAGTCATTTTGAAGAAGGCCTTACAAGACTAAATTGACAATTTATTTTTACTATAAAACTTTCAGAAAAATAAATTTAGAAAATATATAAGACATATGGAACAGATAATGGGAATGGCCCATATTGCCCAGACCATGCCTTCTTATTATTACTTCATCAAAATATTGTTCTGCAAAATTTGTTCTTTATTGGATCCCAAGGTATATTTTAGAAAGGTTGGCAATTCTATGTTGGGGATGTAAAGACTTTGAAGGAATTTGGTGTACAGAGTTATGGAAAAGTAGTTCTAGGAAACCAGATTAAAGCCAATTGTGTCTTGTTAAATTATATCCCCCACACTTGACATTTCTCAAATTGCAAAAACATTGCTTATCTTAAGCTTGGACTGTTATAAAAAAAACAAAACTGGTATATGTTGCTGGAAGGATTTTTGTGTACCAGAGTCCAACTGTTGGTTTAATTAAATCAGTCTTTGAAACAGTTTTTAAATCAGCTTTGCTTGGAAAGAAAAACAAAACTAGATAATATGATTCTGTATGGCCTTGGTTTAATTCAATCTTCTAAAATAGAATCATACAGATGAAATTGAAAAATGTCACAAAATAGCATGACATTTGTTATTAAATATCTATCTATTTTCCTCCAATAGAAACAAATACATGATGTTACAAGGTATAGTAACTTGAATGGCTGCCCTGACCTTATGAAAAGTATCTTGATGAAAAAAAACAAATTAAAACTGATTTAAAATAATAATAA
>JAEANM010003936.1:0-21561 GCA_017656035.1 Myanophis thanlyinensis
CGCTTCATCTCCCTAAGCTCCTCGGAAAACCAGGGAGCCAACTGGGATCGACGCCGAGTCAGAGGCCGCAAGGGCACTACCCGATCAAGAGCCCCGGCCGCCACCCTCTCCCAGGTGGCGACTAGGTCTCCGACTGGGTCGTATGTAAGTGCCTCGGGAAACGGCTCAAGCTCCGTTATAGCCATTGGAACTCTGGAACTAGGTTATAAGTAGCGTTTTTGGAGGGGAGTCCATAATATCTTCCAACAATAGCAAAACAACCAATTGTTAAGCAATGTGTAATCCCTTGTAAATGAAATCGATTTGCAGAACAATTAGGCAAAATATCCAGTTTATCTCCAGTTAGGACATAACAATTTATCAGAGCCATTCGACTAGTGCTATTAATTGCCAAAATCATAAGGTGCCCATCAATAACCAAAACATCGTGTTCAGGTATAATATATGTAGATTCCCTAATTAATATAGCCATTCAGGTCATTTTTGAATTTCCATAAATAAAGAATCTGATAAACCAAAGTCCTTAATAAGTTTTTTAAAAAAACAAAATCAAGCTTGACAATTTTTTTTATTCTATTTCAGTCTAAGCTATTCCTTATTGTTTAAAAAATTAATTCTGTGGCCCTTGCATGTGCTGTTTTTTTTTCTTTCCTCACAGGTGGACAGGCATGTGGATCTCCTTGAAGTCGCCAAAGAAACGGATGGGTTTTCAGGAAGTGACTTGAAAGAAATGTGCCGCGATGCTGCACTCCTGTGTGTCAGGGAATATGTAAATACTGCATGTGAAGACAGGTATTTATATTTAATGCCCCAGAAGGCTTGATATCTAGGAGCCAGTTTTTCTGGTTTTGTGGTGTTTGACCTTGGAGGGCCGGGATGGCCGTGGCCAGCTCAATTTCACTTGTGTCGGGGGCGCCTGTGGAGGCCTGAGTGCTCTGCCAGCAAAAATAGGGTCCCAAGCTCCGTTTCTGGCTGTGACAGCCCTCTGCAATCTTCTGCTAGCAAAAACAGAGCTCGGGAGGGCCGTACATGGCCCTCCCGAGCTCCGTTTTTGCTGGCAGAGGCAACTCGGGCAGGTCATTCGCTGTTTCCAGGACGGTCCAGCAGGCCAAATCTAAGCATGCGGGAAGCCAGATGAGGCCCATGGGCCTTGAGTTTGATACCCTTGCTCTAGATTATTCCCAAATAGTGCATGATACATAATATACTCTCTCTCTTTTATTAATTGTGCTTTTTAATTTTTTCCTATTTTTTTTTCTTCCAGCAATGACGATGATGAAATTCGCCCAGTGCAGCAAAGGGATTTGCATCGAGCCATTGAGAAGATGAGGAAATCAAAGGATGCAACAAATCAAAGTGTTCTAATGCATGTTAGTTTAGATTAAGGTTACCCATTGATTCTTTTGCTGACTGGTAATTTAAATAGAGGTCAATTGAAAACAAAACAAAAAAAACCCCATCCTTTTAACAATTATTTCTGGAATTGTTTTTATATGCTGATACGTAAGTTATTGAAACCTAGTAATTTTGCATTGGGTTTGGATTGGGCCCAGATCACGACAGGGAGGGATACAGTCTGGCTTAAACCAATGTTCTTATTGCAGCCTTAAAAATGTGTTGGTAGGGTTTTCACATGGCACATAGTTGCTCTGAGAGGGAGAGCAGAGCCTGTATATATATATGTATGAGACAATGTATGTGTGTATATACGATATATGTGTGTATCTCACAGGTTTTTATATAGAGACATGATATGTAGAAAACTTGAATATGAAATCTGTTCATTTTTTTTCTTTTTACTTACTATCTGGATTGAATTAGATCATGGGGTTAAAATAATAACTGCTCAGTTTCATAATGCAGTCAGAAATTTTGCTTTTTGGAGGGAGTCGGGGAAGGGCTGTATCTATACTGTAGGGAAGTTCTCATTTCTCCTTTGCATCACAACTGACAGTATGCGCAGGTGCCAATGATCTAAACATAAAATGTGCAAGTCTCATGAATGTTTTCATCTTGTATGATCCTACAAAAATTGTATTCTTTTTAATACCTTTTTATATAATTGAAGCTTCCCGTTGTAGGCAGAACACTGGAAACTACAGGTTTTTAATGTTTTCTTTTATTTCTGAATTGTGAATAATGTCCTTTATTTAATGGACATAAATGCTGCCATCGCTAAATTTCCTATTTTACTGCTCGAAACATTCTAACAGCTCTAAGTGGAAATCACAAAAATTATAACATCAAGGACAGTGGCTTTCAATTTTAGTTAAATTTGTTTCTATAATACAGGGATTTTGCTGAGAGTAGGAAATAATCATATTTCATATTATGAAATAATCATAATAGCAAAGATTGGAATAATGAGATTTATTTTCTTAAATTAATTTACTATTGGTCTCCCGCCCACGCCCCAGAATTCATATCTATGTGCAAATTCTAGGTATACTTGTAAGCTTCTTTCCTTTGGGTATAGAACCAAAATATATTTTACAGATCATATCCTAACAAGAATGATTTACTTTTTTTTTGTATGTGTCTATTTCAAATGGAAAATCTGGTTAAGGAAAATACAGTTCAGTTACTGTTAAGTAAAGCAAATTGTCAAATGAAATAATTCTTTTAAAAATGCATCCAAGTCAGCCCTTCTTAGAATTTTAGTCTCATTTAAGTGATTACTTAGAATATTTGGGGTTAAGAACTGAGTGGGTAAATGTACATATATGTGATGATCAAATGCTTTTGCATTATGAACAACATTAAATCAAAATGGGGGTGGGTGTCATTCCCCCATTTAATTTTCCTTTTATTGATAAATCAGTCCTATCCAATCTCCTGTACGTATCAGAGTTATGTACATATCTGAGGTATGAATCTGAAAAGGAAAATACTTGAAAAGTATACTTCTGGATACGCTGCTCTGATTTTCAGCCATTCATATAAATACAGCTTGAGATATCAGTAAGTTGACCTTTTAAAGTCATTTACACAAATCTCTTTTGCAATATTAAAGCTTCTGACAAATTCCTTAGGTAAATTGTGGTAAAATACTTGATTTAATTCTTCAATTAAGCCTTTCATTTTAATGAGCTTTATTGTATTCTTATAGTAATTGTTTGTTCATGTCTCAAATTTTATTCTACTCAATTTCAATCATACCTCAAAGTATAAAATTAATAACTTTATCTGACCGTTTCATAAAACTGCAGTACCTTTCCAGTGTTTTCTATGGTCTGTAAATAACTGTCACACAGTGAGTCTCTGTTGTACCTCATGTTCTAAACATTTATGAATGGTGATGAATAATCTTTTGCCACAACAGCAAAGCTAAATATTAGTTCTTGTGACCAAATATATTCATTTTAAGATATATAAATTTTCATAAGGTCAGAATAGTCCCATTTAAGTTTATAGTAGCATAGATCATACTTTGTTTCTCTCACACTGAGTGAAGCAGATTTTATCTTTTTTTTCCCTATTCCTTTAAGTTCTTTGGCTTATTTGCAGGAGGGAAAATTAAATGTAGCTGATTCCAGGTTTGTTTTAAGGACAAACAGGATCCAAAGATTGTAGCAGCTCAGGAAATTTCAGCTGATGCTCTTTACGCATGAGATCTCTCAAGACTTTCTAAAACCTTAGTCAATACTTCTGATGTCTTTTGTCACTATATTTAAAACATGACTTAAAATATCAAGCCTGTTTATCTTCTGACCCCATCATTCTAGCAGTAAATATTAATTCAGTAGGCATAATTTAAACAGGAAGTAAGACGCACCCGACAATGATGAATGAATTTCCCCTCAATTTGTTTAAGCAGTAATAAATGTGAACAATATGTTTAATTTCTAGAACTGTTCTTTAGGTATTTATTCCACCAGAGGTATTGCTATACAGTAGTAAGATACAGATTTTTTAATCACCCTCCTTGGTCACGAAGCTCCATTAGCTAATGTATCCCTGGGCTATAGCTGTATAGTTTTGTAATAAAATATTTATCTGCATGTATAAAGAGCAGTCTTTCTAATTTTCAAAAGTACTAATTGTCAAGAATGGAAATTATCTTTCCATTCTTGATAGTTATGGTCTGATTGAGATGATATGAACTTCCAATTGAAAGTTCATAACTTCCTTCAAAGGAACAATTTTATTTATGATTTCCAGAAAAATAGTCTGTAGTATTTGTTAGTCTGTAGCACCAAAAATAGCAGTCTTTTGATATTTTCATAGTTTCATGGCATAAATTTGCATATTCAACAGCCCAATTTTTGCCTTATCAAATTATTTCACTTCCAGATGAAAATATTAGTATATTAATTTTTTTTTGGGGGGGGGGGAATAGGGACTTGTTTATAAGATCAGTTGACTTAAGAAAATGCATGGAAAGTTTCTTGTCTCTTCCTTTGCTGCCCCTACAAAACAATTCCAAAGGTTGAGGGATGTTTTCCCAAGTAAGATAGAATGGATGCAGAAGATTTTTGGAAGAATTTTACCAAATAAAACAGAAGCTTCCCAGTGTTGACTTCTTACTTCCTTGTTTTAAGAGCCATGATTTCAGCAGAGCGCCTTACTTTTATAATGGAGCCATGTTAACGCCATTATGGTACTTTGTAATTATCATACTTTTAGCTCTTCCAACATTCAGATAAGCACTTACTGAATGTTGATTCTTTGTGCAATCAAGATGGTTCTTGAATAGTTACAAACAATTCATATTTACAGTTGAGATTGTTCTTCCTGTGCACTTTTCTAAAATTAAATTCCAGTCCCATCATTGGTTTGACTACCACTCATTTTCATCTTGTGAAAGAAGAGTGCCTAACTTTTTCCTCCTCCCATCTCGCAGTTGAGTTGCTACATTAGAGCTCCATGCAGAGGCCCAATGCGTGCAACTAGTTTGAAAGGTGGAGGCAGTCTGCTAATATTAAGCATACATGATCTCTTAATGGGGACTCCCATTTTTTTCTAGTGTGTGGTTTTGGAGTGGGAGTGGGCTGTTCACTGTTCCATCTTGGACACCATGTCTGTAGTTGTGATCTGTACAGCGCTATGGTTGTGTCAAGGCTTATGTGTCATCCTATTTTACTCATGAGAGTAAAACAGTCTACCAAGAGTTTTGAGACTCTGAAATCCAAACAACAAGCTTTGTCATTAGGTAAGTTTGTGCTTTATTAGTGTCATTACCAGCATGTGGGGCCTCCACTGACCTAAAAGAGCACAACTACTCTGTAAAATAATAATGGGCACAGGAATATTTAAGGGTTCCTTTCCTAAACCTGAAAAGCCATTGACAAAGCTGAGCTTGATTAACTAGAAAATGAAGCAATAAATGTGACATGATCATGGCAAATCATTTAAAATTGTGGGTTTTTTTAAAATATGTTTTTCCACATGGTTTTAAGGATCAAGTATGTACATGTATTCTCACTGCAGTGGCTAAATGTAAATGAATAAAAAAAGATTAGCCAGCCTATTTATGATTCAGTTTCGGTGTTCGTTTATTTTCTGAGGAGACGCTTTGCTGGAGGCAGTGCAGGGGGTCCTCAACTTACGGTCACAATTGAGCCCAAAATTTCTTATTTCTAAGTGAGACCTTTGTTCAGTGAGTTTTGTCCCACTTTATGACCCTTCTTGTCACAGTTGTGAAGTGGGACATTTGTTAAGTGAATTTTTCATTTCTTTTACATTTCTTCCAACACTTGTTAAGTGATTCAGTGCAGTTGGTAAGTTAGCAACCTGGTTGTTAAGTGAATCCAGCTTCCCCCTTGACTTTGCTGATCAGGTGGTCGCAAAAGGTAATCACATGATCCCGGGACGCTGCAATGGTCATAAGTATAAACCAGTCGACAAGCATCTGAATTTGATCACGTGATCATGGGAATGCCACATGAAAAAAATGGTTATAAGTCCCATTTTTCAGTGCCATTGTAACTTTGAACGGTCATTAAATGAACTGTTGTAAGTCGAGGACTACCTGTATGAATTTTTTTCTCTATCTAGCAGAGAAATGGGGTCTCTGCAGCAGGATTTCAGGTGCCAGATTGCAACTCCAGTCATCTCTCATTTTATTTAGCCATGTTGGCTAAGACTAGGATTAGTTTTAAGATTATGAGAGCTAAATTGACATTTCCCCCTAACCTGGTATCTTAAGACTCCAAGTATCCCACAATAATTGGTATTATTACAGGCATCCCTTTCCTAATGACTACTTGAACCCAGTGCAGTTTTGGAAGTGATTTGCCCTTGCAAAACTAGGGCTGTCAGTGGCTGGTCCAAGGTCATCCTCTAGCCGGCCTTGTCCTCAGGTAGGTTGGAAGTTTATGGTTTCCTGGTTTCTAGCCCAATGCCTTTAACCGCTAAATCAAACTGGCTCTCAAGGACAGGTACCCCTTGACTTACAACCACAGTTGAGCCCATTTTGCTAAAAGTTGCTAAGCGAGACACTTTGCCCTATTTTACAATCTTTCTTGTTGCAGCTGTTAAGTGGAACATTGCAGTGGCTAAATTATTAACACAGTTGTTAAGTGAATCTGGCTTCCCCATTGACTTTTGCTTGTCAGCGTGGGTCACGTGACTCCGGGACAATGCAACCATTATAAATATGAACTAGTTGCAAAGTATCTGAATTTTGATCACGTGACCATTGGGGATTGCTGCAATGGTTGTATGAAAAACAATCATAAATCAATTTTCAGAGCTGTTGTAACTTTGAATGGTCACTAAATGAACTGGACTACCTGTACATATTGATTCAATTTGTAAAGAATGATTGATTTCTTGCAAAAGCATCTGAATCTCTTTTGCTCTTTACACAAAGTGACCATTTACATGACAGACAATACCAACAATATTTTTGGGATAAAACTTTACTAAATGTATGTAGAACTATTGCAGACTTTGTGTAGCATCATGGCTCTTGGTACAATTTGAGGATATTAAGATGATGAGCAGATGTCCGTTTAGGATTTTACCACATGCAGACAAATGAGAGGCAGAAACATTCAAACAATGAAATATTTATTGTCACCAAAATGAATTTTAGTAATAGAAGGCCAGAAGATATTTTTGTGATGCAACAATTAAGGCATACATATCGGTTTCGGGTCTGTAATAAATATGCTATAAAATATTATAGGATGTATTTTTGTAGAAAGAGCACATTATTTTTGTAGAAAGAGCACATTTGTAAAAGGCACATTATAACATATCGGTATTTATTTGGATTCTATAGTTCTATAAGGTTAAAAACCTGGAAAAATATTGGCACCATAAACATTTAGATTACAATGGCAAGAAGACGTCTACCTTCAAGCTACCTTCCGAAGCTTATAAAAAGGCCTTGTGGCTAATATAGATTAGCCAGCAATGCTGGAACCTTCTACCTACTGGCTATCTGTCTTTTGTTCAATACAATTTGCAAGATGGCTACTGCTTACCTATTGCATTCAACTGAAAAAGAAAAAAAGGAAACCCGTTTTATTCTCTTGGTCCCAAAGATTCAAAAAGCATTAAATGCTATAGCAATGTTTTTAAAAGCATTTTCAAATATTTGTATGTAGACTATAAAAATGATTTTATTGCATAATTGCTACATGAAAATGAGTAAAGCAATTTGCCTGTTTCTCGACAAGAATAGTGAAAAATCCAAATCATAAAAGAAAAAAGAAATTTAGCATACCTGTAGTTAATATAAATGCCCAAATTATGACCACAATTCATTTTAGGCTCTATAATCCATGATTTGAATCAGTTTTTCATCTTGTGGGAGTCACAACAGGAATAAATTCCAACAATTATGAATAGTTATACCCAAAAGATGGATGGATGGAACAGGTAGCTAAAAGTTTCAGAGCATTTGTGGATTTCCAATTAACGTATTTAAATTCCATCATTTTTATCTTTTCCAGTTCTACAGTTAATATATTTGGCCTGATGTACTGATTCCAAATTTTATAGTGTCTTGAATTGTTTTCAAATAAAAATGTGCTTTATAAAACTTAACAAAAATAAATAATACACTGAAGACATTTAATGCAACAATTCCTCAGTTGTGAAAATACAGGTAGAGCTGTACTTGCCTGATATAGAGCAGAGGGCAGCTGTTTTATTCTAAGTTTTCAATAACCCTTGATTTTGGGCGTGGATTTCAGAGCCAAACTTCTGTTTAATCATAGCAGCAAGTTCACCATATGTCCAGTAATAGAACAGCACCAGATGTACATATGCTCAAAAGCAGGGTTATTTCAGACTAGGGTGATGGGAAAATAATAGCATATATAAAGTTTTGTAGACAGATCGTACCTCTATGATTTTCCTGATGGGGCTATTCTGATTTGTACAATGTTTCACTGTCCTTGCCACTGAACAGCACACTGAGTAAAGCAGCACAATAGCAAAAGAAGCTGATACTTTTAAAAAAGCAGTAAAATATCAGAACGATATACTATGTTAAACTTCATTTAGCATTCATGTCTGAAGTATTAAGATGCAAAAGGAATGTATCAGTTAATTCTGACAATTATATATGGGAAAAAAATTACAACTAAAACATGCTTTATCTACCCCATGGGTAGATTCTGGAACAGAGCCCCATAATTTGGGATTCATCAACCATGGTAAGATCTTTGTGCTTATTTGCTCCCTACCAAGAAGAAAAGAATTAAAAACACAAGAATCGTGATGATTCAATATATAAAATGCAAAAAGCTTTCCTATGGAAAAAGGAGTTGTGTCCTGCACATGCATTTACCTTTCCCTTAAGTATTTACTCCAATTCAAGTTGCCTTGGGGTGCCCCTGGATTCCCCACCCCCTCTTGTTTTAAACACCTCTTTTAGATGATAAGACTGGATATTACAGAAAATACTAAGTTATCAGCCACTGTGTATGTGAATCAGTCCTATAAACCAGGTAAGAATTCAGAGTTCATCATTGGATACATTGAATCAGTAAAAAAAGAGGTAGGACAGCACTGTAGCCATCACAACTTTTTTGATACCCCTTTCTACAGACACCCTAGAACATGGGTGTCAAACTCAATTACATCATGTCACATCACATGACATATCACAATGCTTGTTGGCTTTGCAGAGCCGGTGTGGGCATGGCCAACGTGATGCAGCCAGCTGCCAGTTTGACACCTCTGCTCTAGAAGATGGATAGGAATGAATCCGTGTCTCAGAAAAGTCCTCCAGTCAAAGTCAGCCCCTGCATTGGATAAGCTAAGGCAATCACGATGGATGCTGATCTGGGTAACTGTAGTGGGGAAAGGAAATGGCCTTGGGGGAGAGATGGAAGAGCAACTACCAAGACAATAGTCAAATAAAAGAAGAGAGCAGAAAGAAAAAAGTTTCAGGCTCTTAAGACCCTCTCTACTTCTCCCAAGGATAAAGAGAGAGGAGGAGAAAACATATTCAGACTTGTATGATTCTATTACTATATCTTTACAATAAAAGTAGTATTGGCCTACATGGCTTTGGTTTCCTAGTCTGGTCTATACCTCGAAGAGATGAGCAGAGCTGTGAAAGGGCAATCATTTAGACTATAATGCTATTATTAGCACCTATTGAGTGGGAAATGCTTGTGGATGTCCTTCATGAAAGAATTTGGCCAAGGCTATAAAGAAATTCAATGTCAAGGGTGAGAAAGGTGCATTTCTTGGCCCAAGTTGACCAAAAGGCTATTTGTAAAGATTTTTTCAGAACCAGCACAGCTTTGTGACCTGTTCCCAAGAGAAAACCGCCATGGAATTCTCTTAAGAAATGTTGATTATACCAACTCCATTTCATCTTCAATATCATCATTATCATCTAAAAAAATGACATACCATGAAATCCTCCCTCTTCAACCCAAGAGTACATGAAAGGTTTTGGTGGAGACCAAAAAAAAACAACAACCCCACAATGGGAAAGTACTAGTTTATCCCCTCCTCCTTTCTAGGGAGTCAATTTACAACATTAAGAAAGAATGTGATAGTTTGCATAGTTTCAATAATATTTTTTTGGCAAAGGCTGTGAGAGCTGGATCCCTATGGCTTTGAATTCATTATTTTGATCTTATTTTTTGATGCGTACAGTAAAAACTTGTTTTGTGGCATTCCTTTGAAATTAAGAAGAAATCACCTATTTAAGCTCTAAAAATGGAAAAGCTGGTCCGGAACCATTGTATGGTCTAGAAAGAAAATGCCCAGCAACCAAAAGATTCCAGATTAGATGAAACATCATAGCCTATTCATCAATTAGCAGAGCTCATATTTAAACTAAAGGCACTTTGACAGAGACAGCGTAATTAATTGTTTTTTTCCATCGATGTGTAGTATTCTGTCAACACCTTCCATGCTTTTGGTGCCATGAACCCATCCGGGGGATTGTCACCTTCACGAGCCAACTTTCTCATGCGTGTGCCAGAAATGAAGTCAAATTCATTGTGCCTGGTGAAGAACAAAAGGGAAACATGAAGAGAGGGCAAGCATATTGAAATAATAAAACAGTGCCCAAAAGGCTGCATCATCTGAACAACTCATAACATTTCATTATTAAGTGACAAATCATTCCAGAATTCAAATTTTTAAAGACTATTCCGAAGCAAATGTCTATGGAGGCTCTCAACCATCCAGATTATGGCTGTCCCAAATGTTTTTTTTTTTTTCCCAAAAAGCAACTGGACTTTCTTGGTGTTTTCTTTGAAAATGTTTCACTTCTCATCAAGAAGCTTCTTTAGTTCTTCAGCTTCTTGTACAAGAAGTGAAATGTTTTCAAAGAAAATACCAAAAAAGTCTAGTTGCTTTTTGGAACTAGACACATCTGGGATATTCAAAAGCAACCACCCTTCCCCCAAAACCGCATCACAAATTAGTATAATGCATTTACCACACTCTTCTCTATAACAGAAATAAGATAGTTATACTTCAGATATTGCAAAGTACAATCTCTGGTTTCTGTGCTTGTTTAGTAGCATTTAACACATATAATAGCATATCTCTTTATTTAAAAAAATATATCTCATTTTCTTAATTTTTCAAACTAAATCCTGAAGAAGGTGTTGAATATGTATACTGTGAACCATAGTTCAAATTAGGATTAGGTCAAAATAGGGAAGCAATTTTTGTCATGTGTTAAGATGACAGTCTTGATTAATTCCCTTTCTATTTTCTCCCATTTGATCAAAAGAAAAAAAAATTGGAAACTTTTAGTTAAACCTGGTTTAGTGCCTCATGTATAGGAACAGGCACCAATTAATGCAAGCTTTGGTCAGTTTTGATGATATCAGTTCAGTCAAGACACTCTTGAATAAAAAATAAATAAAATAATTAAATTAAAAAAAATAAAAAATAAAATTATGTAATGGCAGCTTGGTTCCACTGGTTAGAACCAATCAGGACACAGCTAACATGATACAGTGCTAATTATGGAGTTGTAATGGACTATTATTACTTACCTGTCTGGATCATAGAAAAGCATTGCTTTTTGTACTTTGTTGTATGCAGCTACTCGGAAGGGAATTATTTCCACCGAGGTTAGTCCTGGAGCCATACTAAGCACCTTTCCACCTTGTGTGGGTTCATACAGATCTTTCTTGGTCTCTGGATGAGGCATACCTGCCGGATCTCGCCCCACAATGTAGAAATTGGCACCGGCAATCATTCGAGACCTACAATGCCACTGGACCTGTCGTAAGAATGAACATCAGAATGCTATAAAAAGGGTGAGTGGCTGGGTACTTCAAGGTATCTTAGGCTACAATCTTATACTCACTTCTCAGAGACCTCAACAAATGTAATAAGATTTACTCTTATAAAGCAGACTCATTTACACTCATAGTATTTCCTGTATTTAAAATATTTCAATACAGTAATAAGAGAGAAATCTGATATCAGAAACCTTTTTATATCTTTGGAAACTTCATGTCATCAAAGCTCAAATATTAGGAAGGAATGTGTTTAAGATGGAGTAGCACAGTTCTGGCTCTCTGTTATTTCCCCAAGCATGTCTGTTCTGAAGTTGTCCTAGAATAAATTGCTTCTGATGAATAGTCTTAAATTAGAGAAAATTCCTATAAATACATTTTAAAACACTATCTGGGAAAGAATAAAATATGGTTATGGTTTCCCCCTTATTTCCTTCCCACTTTGGGGGCTCTTTTTCTTCGGTTGAAAAAAAAAATTAGAACCCAGAACAATATTGAAAGAAAATAATGTCTAGGGAGCTAAACTCCATACCTCTGTTGGGCCAGCGTACAACATGGGAGAAGGGAAAATTGCAACGACGGTGGATTTCGGATCCAAGACATGTTCTTCTAGCACTGCAGCATGCTGCTTCATGCGCCAGTCCAGGGGCACATCATCATCCTTGGTCCATCCACCAAGAGGATGCAGGAGCAACACTGGATGCTTATAGCCCCTTTCCAGCAATCGCCGTTTAGTATCCTGCATTAGCAGAGCATGTCCATTGTGCACCGGATTACGTAGTTGGAAAGCAAAAACTGCATCTGAAATATAAGGAACATGGCATTGGGAGAATTAGGAACACATTAACTGGAAAGGGCCATGTCAAGTGGAACTTGACTTATACAAAGAACTACCTGCGTTCATCTCTCTAAACTTCTCCCTCAGCTCCAACGGAGTCAAGCGGTATTGGTCTAGTCCATCATTCCATTTTATTCTCTCTAGTACAAGGAGTTCACCTCCAGCAAGCCAGTCTCCACTCTCCATCACCATCTATCAAAAGATATTACCAGGAATTAGAAAGAACCGATAGTCAACTATAATAATTCAGCTTCTGTGTAAAACATATTAATATTCCAGAAATTACAGGAATTTCAATTCCATAATTGTATCCTGGGCTATGTTAATTGGAACTAGAAGTTAGGCTCAAACAACATCTGGATATGTCCCAGAGGTTAAATTCAGCCGGTTTGCACCTGTTCTATAGAACTGGTTATTAGAAGAAATCTCCTTTTATTTTTTTCCCACTTTGCAGGGTTAATCCTGTAAAGTTTAACTTTACAGGATTAATCCTGTAAATAAGGCAGTTGTTTCTAGCCTCATCTTTATTGCCTTGCTCACCAAAACTGCCTCTCCCCTTATTACATTGTAACTTTGGTGAAGTTTAATTCTGTGCTTGGTGATGTTTAATCCTGTGGCCATGCCCACAGAACCGGTAGTAAAAAAAATTGAATTTCACCACTGATATGCCCTAGGTTCCTCTAACTCAGGTCTAAAGTAAGGAGAAATAACCAACTTATAGATATTACTATTTAAAGTGCCCAAATAAAGAAAAGACAGGGATCAAACCAAGGTTAAGATTCCACATGCTACTAATGTAGAGAAAGTGTGTGAATTGACAGACCACTTTCATCCATATAATATAGCTGATTTCATGCTAGAGAGAAGTTCCAGCTCCAGCATATGTCTGAAAGCTCGGATGATTAAATCTCTGGTCTTGGTGACCAACCCAGATTGGATCTTGCAATAGACACAGTTGATTTCTGAGATCATCGAAAAAGGGTCCTGGTATATGTCCCAAAAGCTGAAACGTACTATTTTGGGATCACATACAGTTAATCCTTTTCCATGATGGAGTTTATTGGAGGAATGCTCTCCTCCTTAAATTTGTGAGATTCCTATTTTTAGTATCAATTGAAAACTTTTGTCTTCATCCAAATCTTTATTGTAGAATTACAGCATGAATGGATCTATGGCATGTTTTCTCCCACACACTTTTTAAATGAATATCCTTTTATATGGTTGTGATATATTGTTTACATTCTTGCATATTGCTTTTTGTAAACCTTGTGAAGATCCGTTGGCAAAGGAAAATAATATACTAACTTAACAAGTAAGCAAATGTAGCAACTTGGCAAGTAAAAATGTAAGCTCATGAATGTGTAAAATATTGGTTTTCCTCCTTTTTTAGCTGGGAATAAGATGGATAAATGGAAAATCTGTATTTAAAGTTAATAAATCAAGTTGAGCGACAGATGATAGGATGAAAAACATCTGAAATGTGCACAAATACTGGTAGTCCTTGACTTACAACCATTCAATTAGTGATGGTTGGAAGTTACAACACTGAAAAAAGTGACTTACGAAGTTTTTTCACACTTATGACGATTGAAACATCCCCAAAATTTGAACACTTGGCAACTGGCTCATATTTATGACAACTGCAGTGTCCCGGGATCATAGGATCACCTTTTGTGACCTTCTAACAAGCAGATTCACTTACAACCATGTTACTAACTGAACAACTGCAGTGATTCACTTAACACTTGTGGAAATAAAGTTTGTAAAATCAGGCAAAATTCATTTAGCAACTGTCTCCCTTAGCAACAGAAATTTTGGGCTTAATTGCGGTCATACGTTAAGGACTTGCTATGAATTATAGTTCTTGACCATATTAAATACTGTATACAGTCTTAGATTGGAAACTGAGGGTAACAATAGCTTGCCGTTAACTACTAAGACTTTCATTTCTATTTGCCCTCATTTTATGCAAATCAGCAACATTTTCTAGCCCCAGGTCGGAATAAAAAATGTGTTTGTTTATCATCACATTTTGGAATTGCGCCTCTCCATCACAGCAAGATACAAGGCAGTATACAATAAAATATTACAACATAAAAGCAGTATATAAAGGTTAAAATTTAAAAAGAGGCAGGGATGATAAAAAACACTGTTAAGAATTAATTGAAAGCAGAAGGCAGGGCTGTCAGAGTGCTAACCAGCCCCATGGCTGCATGCTCTTCTGTGCTGCTCGAGGAAGCTGCAAAGCCAATGTTTTCACTCCTTTCTCAAAGGCCAGAAGACCCTACCAGTTGGAATTCTTTTTAATTCTTTATTCTTTAAACAGATGAAGCTCTGAGCAAGCTAATCAGGTTAGATAGTGACATTCTGTCCAGAAGCAGGAATAAAAAGAGGGGACAGTACATTCCATGGTTTGGACTGCATTCCTGTAGCCAAGAATTCTTAGTATTCCAAACTTTTCCCAATTAGGACTTAATCTTCCATTCATATCGACTACTGTCAGTGACAATGGAATGTAGTGAAAAGTATCACAGTGCACTAAGGACATCAACAGTCTGAGATACTGTCACAAAGTTAAGATGGCTGCTGTTAAGTGTCAACGAAGACTCAATCATCCAGACCATAAGTATTTAAAAAGTTAAATCATGGCAATTGGGCCAAAATTTGTTAATCTGAGTCATTTTGTTACTCATCCAAGCAACTTCAGCAGACAAAATAAAAAATTAGATAGTCAAGAGAATCGTTGGAATATACAGTACCAACTCTTGCCATGAAAAACTTCAGGGGTTTCTCTATGCCTTTCTAATTTTTTTATTTTTTTATTAATTTGACTGATGAAATTGCTTGGAACGTCTCAAATTAACAAATGTTGGTCCCGTTGCCATAGTTTAACCTTTTAGATAGGCTGCTGTAATGGCACAGCCAAAGCCTTCCCTTGTATATGTAAAGGGACAGGACTTCAATCAGATAGTTGTGGCTGCCATCTTGATCGAGTCCATCAGATGCCTCTAAATGAGACTATTTATTTATATTTCTGCAGGCAGGAATAGAACCGATTTGTGCTTACTTTTACATGTGGGTGCTTTGCGCAGGTGGTTCCCCAAACACGAGCACAACGCTCTTCCTTCCTGTGTTCAAAAAATTCTGGATTTTTAAGGATTGCCACCCTCCGTCCATTGTACTCCAGGGTGAATGCGCTGCATCCTTCCAGACATTTTTTGTCTTCAGTAGAGATGGGAAGTACAATCGGGATGCTCAGGTTAATAACACCATCTGTGTGAAAGAAACATTAACTTCAATCAATTGATTTAAAATTAATTTTAAAAATGGGGAAATTGGCTGTGTTTCATTTGAAATCCCTAGAAAAGGAGATTCTCTACAGTAGGCTCTCTGAACAGTTAAACACTTGATTTTTGTCCTTATCACCTTATTTTCTAACACAACAGTTACAAGCTACCTTATTCTTAAAATTTAGTAGCACGTAGTTTTCCCTTTTCTATGAGAAATTAAGGATCTCAAGATGTATGTAGGACACCTAGAGCAAAACTTCAAACTAGAAAATGTTTCTTCCCCTTTCACAAAGTATCCTTTGTATGAATACTTTGAAGTATTCAATTTTACTTTGTAATCAACCATTCAATTTTAATACAATCATTTCACTTGAAGGGCATTATCCACTCTTTGTAAAGCTAAATATCTAGTAGTGATTATGAATCTCAGATTGAAGATCACATCATTTAGATTTGGTTTTAATACTTGACCTCTCTCATTTAATTTTATATGTTATATTTATGTTCTTTCTGACCTGCTTGTCTTTAATATTAGGAATTGCTCTTCCTTCTCCTTTTTTAACAGACTTCTATTGAATCATTTCCTCAGTTTTAGTTGGCTGTAAAGGTCAATTCTCAATATAGTATTTTTTTTCTAAATCATTGTCTGAATCAAACAATTAACGTCCAATTCATGAACTTCCCTAGCCTACCTACAATATACTACATACTGTAAATCTAACAAAATGTACAGGAATGCTCACTCGATTCTAAAGAGATGGCAAAAAGCATTTCCACAGTTCTTACTTAGAGCTCCAAGATAACACTAATTCTTTATATCAAAGTCCTAGTGTTCACTACTATTATTTCACCATTTCCATGCTTCTCATTTAATACTATATTGCACAAAATCTTTTTAGGCTTTGGGTTTCACAACAGATTAGTCCTCATCAGACATAAATTATTAATAATTTTTGTCTGATGAAGACATAGTTTCTTGACATCACATCTTGTCTTTTGTGGCTTATCCTGTTTTATTTGTTTGCATCACAACATTGGCAATTGTCCCCCCCCCCTTTTTTTTTTTTTTTGGTTCTTCAAATGTTCTTCTTTAGTTTAAGTGATTCACTTCAGCCCCTTGCTTGGTGTAGGAATCCAGATAAAAACATCCCAGCCAGAGACCTATCTAGCCTCTGCCTGGATGCATGCAATAAAGGGAATCTTGCTATTTCATTGAGTAAATGATTCTACCATCAAATGCTCTTAACAATTAGAAACTTCTTAATATTTAGATAGAGTCTGCCTCCCTGTAACGTAAATCCCATTTTTTGACTCCTGAGCTCCAGAAGAATAGAGAATGGTAATGACCTTTTTCTTTCGTAAGTATTTGTAGAGAGCACTTATTTTTTAAGGTAAGGAGTGGTGCAGTGGCCTAGAGGTGGCGCTCTTGCCTCACAATCAGGAGGCTGTTGAGTTTGATCCTAGGTAGAGGCAGATATTTCTCTCTCTGAGCACAATGAGAATATATCTGCTGAACAAAACTCTGCATTGGTGACAGGAAGAGCATTCGGCCAGTAAACATTCTACTAGCTTCATTCAGTTGCCCAGACTCCATCCCGCAAGAGATTATGGGGTTGTTAAAAGGATATGATAATGACGACGATGACTTACTTGTGCTTCAATCTATCTTTACCGAAATTGCTTTCTAGTTCCCAGATTAACAGAATAAGTGTTGGAAGGGACCTTGCAGGTCTTAATCTAGTCCAACCCCCTGCTCAAACAGGAAATCCGATAACATTTCATACAAATGGTTGTCCAACCTCTTCTTAAAAACCTACCACTGGATCACCCACATCTTTGTTGCCCTTCTCTGAACTTTTACAATTTGTATGAATTCTTTTTAAATTGTCCAGAGGAAAAGAAAGGATGATTACTGCCATTGGAATGCTGCTGTTTTTCATTTATATATTTTTTAATCTTAATAATAATGTTATTATCATTGTTAATAAATTAATTTATTAATAATAGGGATTTTTGTAAGCTTCTCAACGTCTATAGGTAAAAGCAGCATAGGAGGCTGAGAAAAAATAAAATAAAATAATCTTATTAGACCCATTACTCAATGGCCAATAAATAATAAATGAACTTGCACCTATGCTATAAGCTGCCCAGAGTTGTTGCATATAAGATGAGCAGCAAATACATTTTATCAATCAATAAATAAAATAAACTTCATCTTAAAACCACATATACCTTTTTTTTGCAGCCTCAATACACTATTGACTAATGTTACTTTGTAATCAACCATGTTGTCTAATTCTTTTTTATACTGTTTTTACCAAGCTGGATACTCCTCATTTTATACAGGGGCATTTTGTTTCAGTTTCCTAAATGTGTGACTGCATTTGTAAAATTTATTTATAATTTTCTGCCTACTGCTCTAACCTATGAATATTATTTTGAATATTATTTCTATCTTCTAGTTATCCCCACCTAACTTTATGCCATCTGCAAATTTGATAATATTCCCCTTTGGCTCATCAACCATTATTGATCAGCACAAATTGTGAGAGTGAACCTTTTGCATCACACCTCCCGTATGAAAAAGAATCATCAATGTGGGTTTTTGAATCCATTTAATTGATATGTCAACCAGCCTGTGCTTAAGTAGTTGGTTAATTATATACTTTTTAAATGCTTTGTTGAAATTATATCTAGGGCATCCCCATATCTGGTTCTGTTGAAATATCGGTTTTTTAAAGTCCAAATTACACAGTCAGCTTCAGTTTTGCTTATAATCAAGAATTTTGCCATTACATGAATGCTATTTAAATGGGGGGGGGGGAGGGAGGGGGAAAGGCTCTCTGAATTACAAATATAATACATTGCATTTCAAGTTCTCAGTTCATGAAATAGAATCAATTAACAAATTAGAAATGAAGAAATGAAGCTTGTTAAGCCATTGAGTTTGATTTCAAAGTTATTGGATGCTGTGACCATTCTCACTATTCTAACTTTCTGTGAAATAAGTCTGATTATCCTGAGCATGGGTTGGATCCAAAGATATGCAAGTGAATTGCTTTCATGTTGTCCTATCAAGCTTAAGGTTATATGTTACATGTGACAAAGCAAGCATTAAAGATTAAAGCTGCACCGTTGTGGACAAAATGATTTATGTCATTTATGTCGTGCCATGTACATTTCCATATGGAAAAAAAACATGCTCCAAAATTACTGGAATGGAAAAAAATAGATAGTTTACGTAGTGACCATTCAAAGTAACGACGACACTGAAAAAAATGACATGATTGTTTTTCACACTTGTGATCACTGTACCATGGTCACACAATCAAAATTCAGATGTTCAAACCTTCCTTACAGCTTTTTCAATCTCAACTTCAGACAAGAGCTGGCTGGCAATGTGAAACCAAAGTTCTATGATGCCACTAGATGGCACCCATAGAGCACTATTCACCAATTCACTTTTTTTAAAGACCACTTCCATAGGATCATGTGAGTCTTTGGTCTTCTCTCATGATGTCCTGAAGTATCGGGGTCTTACTACATGCGGGGCGCTTTTTAAAATAGGGGAGACCTCCACACTACTACAACAGATCATTCAATGGTGCATAGTCAATGAAAATATTGCTCTATACAGGCCAGTGCAAAAGGGGGAAATATGTTTGTTAGCTTTGAAATGTAAATCAGGGCTTCTGAAAGTAATTAGCTGCAAGCATTTGCTTCTGGGAATCTTTACATTCTAATAGAATGCAAATGTTAATTCAGATACAGCTTGGATGTTTTGTAAAAATGGGCTTGCTCTGCACATGTGCAAAGGGTTTTAAAATAGTTTCACCCAGAACAAAGAACCATAAATAGAAAAATGTCCCTGGATGATGGTTTACTTTTTTCTTTTTGTTGTTATTTCTAAGGACTAATGGAAAAATTCCATGAACAGAAGTGACTTTCTGGCTTTGTGATGTGGACACCTTTGAATCCAAGCCACAACAGAGGCTCCATGGACTTTGGGTTAAATTTCATATCTACCAAATCTACAGATCATACTGTATCCATGCACAATCAGAAACTTTTCAGAAGTGGTTATATTTATACTATGATTCAACCAGATGTACTTTTCTTTGTTTAACTCTGCCAAAGGCAAACTCTTAGAAATGTTTTTTTACACCACAAATTTTGGAGAGAAATTCACAAAGACTTTGTTGTTGTAGAGTCATTTCCATAAAATCAGGTTTCAAAAGATAATATATCTGTAACTGATAATTTACTAAGTCATCTTACTGATGTCAGAAGTGATATACAGAAAGTCTTCCAAACATGTAACCCTCAAGTCTAGTACATCCTTCTAAATCAGCTATGGCAGCTTTTTGAGACTTCTCATTCTTGCTATCTCTCTAGGAATCCTCTCTCCTAATAACTAAACTTCTGCTCCCCTAGACTATCACAATGGGGAACACTATGTTAGCATGTAAAATTCTAGAAAGAAGAGGGTGATGATCACAAGATAATAGACTTCAGGCTATGACTGCTAAGCTGCCTTGGGTCAGTGTTTGATAAGTTGTGTGAACCCAATCTATTGAAGAAGGCAAGAAGCAGGAGAAGAAAGTGAATGCAAATGAAGAGTTGCCCTTTCAAAGTCAATTAAAATGTTGGAAAAACACTGTGTAACTGGTTGGATCATGAATATATTTATTATGATTCTGGACTTCTATATCAAAATTTAATTTCAGCAAGTCTGTCAATTAATCTTTTTGAATTATTTTCATAACATAACAGAAACAACTGAATACATACCAAGCTTGAATATATCAATTTTACCCACTCCTGGCAAAATATAAAGATAATTAACAGCCATATTTTAATTGCTTTCCTTCTCAATCTCAAAGAGTTTCCAAAATATCAAGATGACACTTAAACTCTAAACATGGTTTTCAAGATTGCATGATGAGGACCAATCTACAAAGATGGATCCGTGTGTAGATGCAACTAGCCAACATATCAATGTTGTACCATGCATGTGACCAACTGAATTGATGATGATGAGAATATGGACTGCAAGGAGCTATATTTGAGTGAAGACTCTGGGATTTTCCATTTGATTTCTATAAGGACTATTGTAAAATAAGTAAAGTTGGAGATGAATTATGCATCTTTCCAGCTTAGTAAAACTGGATCTTACCTACATCCCAGCAAACTAAGATGTAGTCAAAATCTTACTTAAAGTAGATGCCAGTTTTCACAGAATTAAAGATGGTATAAATAAGAAGTGTCTGGTCCTTATATGGTATTTGCATATCATTCCATTTTTACCTATGGTAGACAGGAGAAACATGATAGTGGGAAACAAAGCTCCAGCAATGTGCTTGTTCAGTAAAATATTTCACATATCTATTAAACTGTTTTCAGTGCTCTTTTTAAAACTATTTTTATTGCTTTATTAGTTTCGGGTAGCTGTTGCTTATGCAGACTAATCCATCCAAGATCATTCAAGGAGATTCACAAAAAAGGAGCAATTTGAATTTAGATATCCCTGCAGCCAATCAAATTACTCTGTGGCCTTTAGGACCAGAATGAATCCAAGATTTATTGACTTGGGCATGCACACGATTTAGGATTTGACTTGATCTGATCTGGCAATTTACCTGTCTATGATCAGCATATTTTTCTAGTTTATAATTATTTATTTATTTATTTATTTATTTTATTAAATTTATATACCGCCCCATCTCCGCAAGGACTCGGGGCGGTTCACAGC
>JAEANM010003937.1:0-21561 GCA_017656035.1 Myanophis thanlyinensis
TGTTTGTTTGTTTGTTGTTGAAAACTTAATAAAAATTTTACAAAAATAAAATAAAATAGCCTCTCTCTCGTATTATGGAATCTGTTTCATGAGACTAAATACACTTAGAGTCAAGACTACTGGTAGATATGGAATGTGATAAATAACATTAGAGGCTACTGAAACTAGACTGATGGTCTATTCCTGAATAGCAGATTACTACTGAAGCCAAAGAGGATATTGTAGCACAGAAAATGGGTTATTTATGGGTTAGTTAAATAATAAAAACAATGTTCTCTCATTGGCTTGATGATACTCAAGAGTATACACATCATGATTATACAATTTTTACTAATTCAACTGGCTACAACATTTCTCTTTTTATTACCAGATGTTTAGAACCTGCAAGTAATGCTCCTTGGCTAACCTTCTGCAAATTAAAATGCATTAATATGTCAGTATGTAGATGGATAAGCATTCCCAGTTTTGTGTAAAATCAATTGCTAAGTACTTGAACAACATCTAATAGCATCATTGCCCAAGGTCACAGTCTTTAAGTTTGGCAGTCTTATAAATTTCAGAAATAAATAAATTTAAAAGAAAAATATGTCAGGACAGCTACATAAAAAAAAAGAAATCATATCATTATAATGAAAGTAATTATTTAAAAAATGTGTGTTTATACCATAGTCTCTCAAAGTGCTCTATACTGAGGTTGTTTTAAATGTTATAAATGTTTACCTGTTAACACTGTCATTTGCAACCTGGATTCCACTGTCTATTTGCAATAAAGTTTTATAATCCACATATGCCTGTTGGTATCGTTCCATTGACTCATAGGCCATTGCTCGACGTAGAAGAGGCTTAATAGAATATGGATGAAGTTCCAATGCACTAAACAACAAATGTTAAAATTATTACATGCAGGGATAAAAAAAAAAATAAAACATTAGAAAGATGCAGAGTTCAAACTTTTTAAAATATTAATTTCATCTTAATCACAAGATGCTGATGAAACAAATTTTAAGAGGGAAGGTGGTTAAACATAATGTTTTACCAATTGGTTTTATTACCATTTCACATGACATTCTTACTGAAATTTGTTAAGTTCTATTCACGATAAAATTGTTCTATGCAGAACTGTCCATGCTCGTTTCAGTCAGTGAGGTTCTGCAGCAATGATTTCAACTTAAAATTACCAGTCAAGTCCATTAAAAAAGTTTGAAGAATAGGGTGTCCATACAGCATTTTATATCAAATAAATAGCTTCAATATTTTAATAAAATATTAAGCAGATGAATTAGCTCGAAACTCTATAGGATACATGTTCTTTTAAAAGCATTTTGGCCAAGTCATCTAGATTTTCTAAAGATAAATTCCTTATGGTTACCACGTGACATGAAAATTACGCCAACTGAAGTTGGAGAGCATATAAAGAAGCTAACACCTTTGGGTTGGAAACATAACTTTCTGGCCCCATTCTGGCTAAAAATTAGAAAGACTGGACAATAGATGTTCAGCTATTAATGCTACTAATCTAGCTTTATTATCATTATTTCCTAGGATTTATTAAATGACACAACACAGGAAATTAATTCTTTATTACTAGCTTCCACAGTTTCTTATAATGATACATTGGAAAATTAAAGTAGGAAGTTGCCTGGCTGAAAAACTCACACTGCAGGAAAGAGCCTTTAAGAATCCTTTAATTAAAGATTTTGGATTCACACTTGTTTTTTTCCTGCTTCAGTTACATCAGCAAAGTTGTTCTTAATAGATTACTTCACCTTTTTGTATACAACATGCCAAATATTTAAAATTACAAATATAACAAAATTACAATGGTACTCATTCCCAAATTATATTTTTCTTTTTCTTTTGTTTACTTTCCATCTTTTGTATTTTCATTTTTTTGTTTCTTTATTTTCAATGTTTTCTTAATTGCTGTATGATTAAATTAAATGTCCAATGTATCCATAAAGGCATTAGTATATATTTTGAAATAGAGTATATTAACAGGATAACATTCCTGCGTCTGCATTTGCACAGTACAAACAAGAATTCACGTATTCTAGTTCCATTAAATCACTCTACTTATGAATGATACAATAAAGTACTAAAAGTGTTCATTTTAGCAGGCCTATTGCCCTTAATAATATATGGTAGATGGTGTAGAGGCATTACTGGGTATAAAAATACTGTATATTGGATCTAGATTTAGGCTTACTAGAGGAAACTTATAGAAATGATTGGAACCTATGTTATAGTGTAGTCCCTCATTTGCAACTGACTGTAATGGATCCGCTCTAAGCATGACTAAATTGGGATTAAATTTATAAAATGTTGCACTCTGCTAAAAAAAAAAAGATATATGGAATTTTGACGTGGCATATCTGTTTTCAAATATTTTTTTTTCTAAAGATCAGCCCAAACCATTTCATCCAAATAATAATTTATTTATTTTGTTCCATGTAGAATTTTGGGGGTCATATTGTAGCATAATTAACAATCCCAAAACAATACCTCATCTTATCTATTTTACTCTACTGTATAATGTTAATACTACCCTATATTATCAGTTTCTCTATAGAATACCATAATATTCTGTATGTAGTTTGTGGATTATACATGTTTTAAGTAAGTATAATAATATTACATATTTGCCAGTGGTGGAATTCAATTTTTTTTACTACCAGTTCTGTGGGCGTGGCTTGGTGGCCGTGGCGGGAGGGGGTCATGTGACTGGGTGGGCAGTTTCTGTAAGCCGGCAATAAAGATTAGGCTAGAAACAACACCAGAATGTTTTTTTTCCTGCCTTCCTTACAGGATTAATCCTGTAAAGTGGAAAAAAACCAGAAGGAGATTTTTTTTCCCTAACAACCAGTTCTCCGAACTCCTTAGAAAATTTACTACCGGTTCTAGCGAACATACTAGAACCTGCTGAATTTCACCTCTAATATTTGCCATCTAGTTTTTTTGTAGTTAATAGAAAAAATTGTGTCTTTTTTTGGTATGTCTAAGGTCTGATTCACTTAGACAACAAAGAAGAACACAAAAACAGAAGACTTTTTAAAAATACCAGGAACACTGCAGGATGTTCGAGAGTAGGGGAGATGCTAACGGCAATATCTTTCAGCAACAGACTGCATGATTGCGTTAGTGTGTCAGGAAAAATTTCTACATAATTTTCAACTATGTTGTAATTACGATAGCTCTTTGTAGATGCCCTGTGCATGATTGCAGGTTTGAATATAAAACAGGAAATTCATGCATAAATGCCCATCCAAATTCTATAATGAACTTCCTTTAACATTAAAACCTTTCAGGCATTCTGATGCAATTTGGAAGAAATATTAACTAGTTTATGCATCATCTTCTTTCCTTTGCCTTACACAAAAAGTTAGATGCAATATATTCCAATGGAATGTGTGAGAGCATTAATACAGGCTACACCTTTCAATTTATTAAAAAAATTATCAGATTAAAAATCTAGTTCAAATACTGTTGTAATCGTGAGGTTTATTTTTCCCTGTTAACAACTGTTATTTACCTGTTACAATCCTGAATACAGTCAGCACAATTCCCTTCTTTTAGGTAACATGCAGCTCTGTTTGAATACAAAATACTTAAATCCTCTGGAGTTTGGATTCCTAGAATTACAATTATAGAGAAAATTGGTTACTGAAATGCAGTTGCTGTCACCATAAAATATGCTTCATTAGGTTCCCAAGTTTCACTGCAGTAAGAGAGTTGTGCTGAAAATGCACAATTGCAGTAATTCAGTTGTTTCGAGAAAATTTTTGTTTTATACTGTTAATTTTAAATATGTAACCCTTAATTCAGTTTCTAGGAAATCTACATTCCAAAATCCATTTCACTTATCTATTGAATTTGAATTCAATTTTATAAATTGGCTGCTACTGCAAAGGAACCTTTTATCTGCTAGTTCCTGGAACAAAACAAAAAGGAGGAAAGATCAAAAAGCTTTTAGTGGTATTTTAAAATCACCCTTTGGAAAAACACCAATCATTGTATATATAAAATATACATACATTAAAAATATGTATCTCACCTGAACTGAGCACACTTTCAATTGCTCTGGAGTATTTCAGCGTAGCTTCTCCAAATTGCCCATTCTTAAATAATTCATTTCCTTCGGTTTTCAGTTTTGCAGCATTAGCAGGCAGCAGAGTAGAACTGCTTATTCCAGCCGCTGATGATTCTACGTCCTTTGGTTTTCCTTCCCCAATTTCATTTTCATTTATACAGTTGCCCAGGAAGCCATTTATTTCCTTTTTGCCATCTTGCAAAGATTCCCGTATCGTTTCTTCCAATTCGCCTTTTTTAACATTATTCTCTGAAGGATCTCTGGGCTTCTGGGCTTCTTTATGGTCCGGTTTCCAGGCACCTCCTCGACTACTGAACTTCTTTTGTACATTGCCCATGTCGGTTGGCTCGCTTGTGCTCTCCCTTCCCACCAGCACTGCAGTTTCTACAAGGAAGTGAATCAGCTGAGTTAGAGTGTGCATCATCGGAAGGAACAATCGTCAAAACAAAGCAGGGGTGGACTGAAATGTTCATCAGAAAGTTCACAAGATATTGCGCTTACTGAAAAGAACTGAACTCAAGATCGATGTATCTTGTAGGTGAATATGACAATCCAAACAACTGCTATTAACAGAAATTTAAAACTGTCAGGTCTGCTGTTATTTCAAGACTAGTGGGACCCCGTTTTTGAATGACACCCAGTTCACCTGGAATTAACTATCTAAATACTCTGTATTCAGTGAAAAAACCTCAGTAAATTATATGGAGTTAGCTGTCATAACTTTATTAATAAACAGATTTACTGGGTGTCATTACTGAAATATATTAAGCAGAAAAGGCTATTTGAATTCATGTACTATTTTGTAAAATGTAGGTGTTTTCATTTCTATTGAAGAAAAGACCACTATGGATAAATTATTTGCTTTTAAAGGCTTTTATAAAGGAAAAACAGTTTAAATTTCTGAAGTATCACCGTCGAATATTGTTTTGCAGAATACACTAAACCTGAATATATCAATATCATTGCTTTAAATTGTACACTTTTAGCTATTATTTAAATATGCCATTGTGAACCGAAATAGTTTGCCTTTAGCTTTAATTTATTTCCCACTTGGAAACTGTTACATATTAATTCTAGACCTTATTCAGGCTTTTAATGTGAGCAGTCATCAAAGGAAAACTATTGATATTGAAACTGTAAGGAGTTCAAAGAGATAACAGGCATATGATCTTTACTAAAGCTTAGTAAAGTAACAGATTGATACTTAGCACATAGAAACATTCAAATTCAAATTCCTAATATTACTAGGTAGGTTTAAAGAAATTTCCAAAATTTTGGGGAATTTTTACAGTCTTTATAGAAATCCTAAATTAGATTAACTGACAGTGTTTTAAAAAAACACAGTGCAATCTATTCACTGCTTCTGAAATGAAACCTTCAATAAACTTACTGGTATCTCTAGAACCATTTACAAATTCTCCTTCATTTCTCTCTTGTTCTTCTGATTCTTCTATTTCTTCAATGAATATTCTTTTTCCCTTGCTTTGGGTATGAGATACAGGTTCTGATTCTTTCAGATTCTTATCAATATCTAGTAGCTTTTTCTGTAGAATAATAGTAATATTTAGTTAAACAGTGTAAAATATTACAATTTGTACTTTCAATTGTACAAATCTTAGTATGGACTGGATTTAAACTTAGTTATGCTTATAAGCTCATAGAAATCTGGGAGTTTGCACAAGTTGTTATTAAAATACATTAATTTCTTTTAAAGTTTTTTAAAGCATAATTTAGATCCAGATCCGACTCTATGTCATTTAATCATGACATAATTGTTAGTACTCCTAACTAGTTTTTCAATTTCTATATGGCACTTATCCAACAATTTCTTTTTCTGTATAATCAATTCTGAATTCTTGTTTCACTTTGTCTGCCAGTCCCATGAGCTGAAGTGATCTCTCTTTCACATACACAAAGTTTATTTTGCAACCCAAAACCAAAGCTTTGACATCAGGAAAAGCAGTTATCATAGGAACTTCCAGTGGAAATTTATAACCAGAAAGCTCACATCTTCAAATGCAGGTAGTTTCTCCTTGCATCAAACAATCAATATTTTGAACAATGAAGTAGATATTAGCATTTTATTTCTTTTTTTGCTTCTGGGTAGAGCAAGGATAGAAAAGATTTTTTGTTAACTCTACCATCTTATTAGTCAAAAATATCAAGAAGAAAATAAATAGAAAAATAAATAGAAAAACATTTAAGTTGAACAATATCCTGCAATGTTAGCTGCATGTATTCCAACTAACAAGACATCCTAGTTCTATTAATTGCCAATATTTTACAAGAAAATATGGAGTTTCTATAATTTTTCTTACAATATACAGCCATTTATTTCCATAAATATTTTATAATTTGGTTTAGTTTGCTTTGCCTTTTTCAAAAATTTGTAATGTTTTTAACATATCATGATAATAAAATCCAGATGACCTTTGTACATTTGGCTTAAATCCATCAAAATCCATTTAATTTAGGCGAAATTGCATTTGGAAGCTTCAAAAGTTGTTGAAGGACAATTGTCAATATTAGCATTGTTGTCTGGCAATGCTAGTAAGCATAAATCATCCATATCTGGAAGCCAGATACTGTTTTAATTAAATGACATGGAGACCCAAATGACTTATGTTACTTTCTCCCAGTTTTTTTTCCAAATCAAAAAGTCAAAATATGGCCCTTGGTGTCAGTTTCTACCAGGTTACCACAGGATCTCATTGCTTTCTTATTTGTTATAGTTTACACTACTTTTGCAAATGAAAAACATTTTGAAGTAAAACACACACTTAAAAGTATTAAAGTACTTAAATAATTAAAGTAAATAAAAACATTGGATTTAAAACTGTATAAAATGGCAGCTAGAGAGAAAGTAATATTCGAAGAAGGCTTGACTAAGGAAATCCTTTGAGCAGATAGAGCTAATTTTTTATAGATGTTTTGGTTTCGCTTTGCTGTTTATGATAAGCTTTTATACCAGGAAAGGAATATTCTATTAGCTCACTCCTCCTACGTTCAAGATTCAGATCCAAAGAAACTTT
Source organism: Myanophis thanlyinensis (assembly GCA_017656035.1). Lineage (NCBI taxonomy): Eukaryota > Metazoa > Chordata > Lepidosauria > Squamata > Homalopsidae > Myanophis > Myanophis thanlyinensis. Next base: position 7,120 of record JAEANM010003937.1, read on the forward strand.
ACAGCAACTCGAGCTAACTAAGATTTGGTCTGAAATGTCCTGGTCTTCTCATGTTAATTTAAATTTAAAGCAGCTTAAGCTGGCATATATAGGGTCAGGACAGAATTTTAGTGTTGCATTCGCCTATTCCCTCCTAATCCTTCAACTGGTCTTGACTTCCATGTGAATCAAACAATCAAAATAAAGATGTCCTGATTTTGCTGTTATTGAGTTAGTGCAGGGCATCCTGACATCTCCTACGCATTTTCATAAACTAAGTTTTATTGTAGTTATTACTTGGACTAATAAGCAAAAAAGGGAAAGCCTATTTCTGTTCAAGGAACACCTAAAATATATGTTATGCTGGGTGAAGGAGGAGGCACAGACGTGGCCAAAACAATTCTTTATTCATTTAAGTAACAGTAACAGTAATTACAGAACTGGCTGAGACACATGACAGCTCTATTTATATTACAGCTATCTTGCGTCTCAGCCAATCAGCTGCTTGTGTTTTCCCGCTATCTAAGGCGCTGTCACGCCTAAACTATTTACATTTTTTTTCACTATTTACAATACTCAACAATATACATATCTTCAAGGATTGTAGTGAGAGGAGAAAGTAAGGAAAAGGGAGCTAAGATAAACAAATGCCTAATTAGAAGATGAGAGTAAATAATCTGGATTCCAAAATCGAAATTAATCACAGTAGCAAACACAGAGTAGTCTTCTATCCTCCAAAGAAGATATATTCTTGTATTTGTGTTAAGTAGCTCAAGAAAAACATAATATGGAAACTTATTTGCCCATTCCCTACCATCAAGGCAGGCTTTCTTAGCTTATATCTCTTATGGCAAATTTGAGAAACTTCACAAGAATTGGCCAAGTGTTGTAGGTATAAGAAAAGGAGAGAAATAGGTGTTCTAGCTTTAAGTCAAGACTACTTTTAATCAAGACCAAGATTAGTCAAGATTACTTTATATCAAGACCAACATTTAACATACTATTGCTATTATTAAGAGAAGGCTCCCTCTCTTCATTGAAATGCCTATTACATCATTTAAAGCTGAGACTTTTTAGATATATGGTTTTGCCCAGAAGAGATTTATGAGATTTCATTTAAGAAACAACAGATATGACAACAGATTTTGTAAGATTTCTAACTGTGAGTTTCTAGTCTTAGACACATATAAACAAGTTCTTATAGAGTTTAGAATTATTTTGGTGTCTTTATATCATTCCTATATAAAAAGACAGACATTACATATTTATCAATATGAGGCTGTCATCTTGAGAAAAAATGGTTGCAGTGTCTTCTTAGATCCCATTTCTATAATCAATTATCAGAAGAGAGTCACCAGTTTTTATTTCCAACAGGAATCGCTAATTCAACAGTTATCAGTCTAATAGAATTTCAAGGACTCTTGGAGTACACCTGTCCCTGTCTAATATGTCTTGATCAGAAATCGCAGGTTCCACATTACAACACAGTTCTGCCAAATGCCACAGCCACTAAGTTAGCAGAATTCAAATAAAGGTTAGCACACTTGCTGTAATCCTATGTCCAACAACAAACAATTGCAACACAAGTACTATTACATATTAATGCTACGACTCTTAAAATAAGTATTAATACTTACTTTAGCTATAGCATTGTTTGGATCAATATGTAATACTTTCCTCAAGTCTTCAGCAGCCGCTTTAAAATTCTGTAGATTTTTATAAACAGTGGAACGACGCATAAGAGCTACAGATCAATTAACAAATATAGTTATCACTTTCTTCTTAGTAACAAGATTTTAGTGCTGCATATATATGTAAATGTAAAGCAATTATGTAGTCATTACATATAATCAGTCTCAACAGCAAATGGGTTTTTAAAAATCTCATTTGACATAATATTATGCACATAAAATCTGCAGACTATACAGATTTCATTAAAATGACTGGGGTTTCCTTGTATTGAGGGGAGAGATGGGAGGAGAGACTGGAGAAAAGAGATTTGGGGATAAGTATATCATGACTATTTACATCTCATCTACTAATGAGGGTGTGGTATCAGATGATAGGGTTTTTATATTTTGCAATAACACATTAAAGAATTAAAGAAGTATGAATGCTGATTTGCAATCTCACTATTAAATATTGGCATAAAGCTAAAGAAACCCATATTTCAATCTGGCCTCAAAAAAAAATTTCAGTTATTATTGTGAATGATTTTAAAAAACCCTTCTGTACAGATAACCAAAATGAATTTCTGATGTATCAAATGAGTATTTCTTTTCTTTCCCTACTTACTATTGTTTCTGATCAGGCATAAAATAAACTTTTGAAGTGAACATAGGATAAGATAGGGAAATACTCAATATTTTTATGCTGTCATTGCTTTTTCTCATCAAAGAAGTATGTGAAGACTAAGCAACATCTTTGTGAAAAACAATTTTCATTTAGAATTGTCTATAAATCTCATATATTAAACAATTTCTCATTAATTCTAAATAATAAGCATGTAAGTTTTTTATGCTACACATTTGTGTAATAAATTATTGCTATTAAATTAATTTTATTTGATTATAGGATTGTACATGTTCTAGATAAATACAAAAGGTAATTTGGATCATTTGAGGACAAGGCATGTAGCAACTGTTGGCACAGTTAGATAAAAATGCACCTTTAAAAAAAATCATCGATAGACCCAGTGTGCCCCCTCCAAATCTGTTGGTAAAAGCTCAAAGAGAGACAATTAAAAAACGGTGCGCACTTTGTGTAAAATTGCCACATATATTGTACTAGCCTTACTTCCATAATTATAAGACATTTGTTTCAGCACTTAATGTGTTCAGAAATATATTAAATTCTACCTTTTATATTTTCTGGTTCCATTTTTAACACAACCTCACAATCTTGAAGTGCGTTCTGCCAGTTCTGGAGTTTGATTTCTATCTGAGCTCTGTTATTGTATGCAGCCACAGTAGGGAGTGCAGAGATGCTTCTTCAAAATGCAAAATATATCAATGTCCAGACACATTAATAAATAGTTATGAGCAACTTGTTGATAATTTCACTGCTGCATCAGATGTTATGGCCAAAACTCACTTTAATAGATTTAAGCAACATTATTTAGAGTTTACAAACACTTACTTGAATTACTACAGAAAGAAAAATAAGGTGAGTTGAAAGGAACTGTTACTGCATTCCAATATAGTTTAGAAACGCAAAAGAAAGGTTTAAGCATATTGCTATGCACAGCAATCCAAAAGCAAGATATAGTAGGAAATAAATTAATGACACAATCAGAGCGGATACAATCAACTCTGATCAAACAATAAGAAAAAGCAAATTGAAAAGGGCGCATAAAACTCTGAAGACAGAAATGCTTTTTATAGCAAAATCTGTGAAACTGATTCTTTCTAAAGCAAACTAAGGTTCCTACTTTGTTTAAAGACAAGGTAAAATTATTTTAGTAAATCAGAAAGAAAATTCATGGAGCAGTAACTTACCGACTGTAGTAGGCAATTGCTTCTTTATAGTCACCTGTGACAAATGCTTCATTGCCTTTTTCTTTTTCACGATGAGCAGCAAATGTCTTTTCTTTTGTAGTCATCCCTAGAATAATTCTTATTATAAATGAAAGGAATAATATTTGCAGGCAAAAACATTTAGATAAAAGTATTTTAACTTTCATAGCTATGGGTATCTAATAAAAAGTGCACTGTTCTGGCAAGCAGTAATCGCGCATTTCATATAGATATGGTAGAAATAGACTTTGTATAGATTTTGATATAGATTTAGCATTGGGGGGAGTCACAGATTTAATTCTCAGAATCTCCCGTTAAAAGGCTCTCAAGTAGCTAAAGTACTAGTGCCTGAGGTGTTAGAGAACAGTGTTAACCAATGAACAACTGCAGATTACAAGCCTCTGAGCTCATTCAGTACATAAAAAGGTCTGAGCCAGTCAATTCTGCCTGGACAAGTGTAGACGTTGTTTTTTGTAACCTTTTATTTTTCTTATCTATATAATTTGCTCCTGCTACATGGTAAGGATAATTTTTTAAAATTGCATTTTCTAAATACCTGGCTTCTACTAGTAGTTTCATTATTTTATCAGTAAAGATATACAATTAGAAAAAAATTATTTTTGTGTATTTGTTTTACAGAGGTCAAAACTGTGTCTTCAGAGACAAAGCATAATAAAGGTGGAAGGAACCTCCTTTTGAGAATGGGAATTTAAGTATCTGATACAGATGCCATTAAGATTACAAAGGCGCTGATAGTGGACTACAGCACAAAGCAGAAAAGTATATATCAGACTCCTGTCATCAACAACAGCCCAGTGGAGAGAGTGGACAGCTTCAAATACCTAGGCATCCACATCTCACAGAACCTAACATGGTCCCGACACATTGACATCATGGTGAGAAAGGCCCGGTAACGTCTATACCATCTTAGACGACTGAGAGACTTCAGATTGCCCCCGCAAAGTGCTCAGGAACTTCTACTCCTGCACAGTAGAAAGCATCCTGACAGGCAACATCACTACGTGTTTCACAAACAACACCATGCAGGACAGGCAAACTCTACAGAGGGTGGTGCGCATAACAGAGCGCATCATCCGCACCAAGCTCCCTGAACTACACTCCATCTACAACAGGCAATGCTAAACTACAGCAAGGAAAATAATGAAGGACCCCAGCCATCCCAACAACAGACTGCTCACTATGATGCGGTCAGGAAAGCGCCTCCGCTCCCTGAAAGCCAACACAGAGACTAAGGAAAAGCTACTTCCCACAGGCAATACGGATCCTAAACCACAAAGTTTAACAACCCAGGACTAAATAGTATTCCCATAATCTACCTCCTTCAATCACTCCCTAACTTATTCTCCCTCCCTATTCTCTTGCTCTATTACCTACAGTTGCGAGCGGTCGCATAGATATTTCACTGCATTTCATACCATGTATGACTATGTATGTGATGAATAAAACTTGATTTGATTTGATAAGATTAAAAAATTAACCAGTTTCCTTTTACAATATAAGAATGATACAGAATATAATGTAAATATATGTATCCATTGGTTGAATGTATAATATAATATCCATATAAAATTTAGCAGATGTATAAAATGATGGAATAATATAGTCAAAGAACAATTAACTGATTGTTAATGTATGAATATATACTAGAATGATAGTGAGAATGTATATAAACTGTGGGGACTATGAAAAGATAGTACAAAAAATTTGTAACCAGCTGACGCGCTGTAACTGGGAGATGGTTTTATGTTTTTATGTTTTGTTTCTGTATGTATGTATGTATGTATGTATGTATGTATTTTTAAAAATAAAAAATTATTTATAAAAAAAAACCAGTTTTCAAAAACATCATAAGGTTTTAGAGCATCATTTATTTCTGAAACAAGTACTGCTCTTACAGTATTGGACCTCATACACTTTAACAACAAACTATACATTCCTTAGAGATTATTTACCTGTTGTATCTATCTCTGCTTTTGGTAATGTTATGTTATTGTTAATGCTGGTTTTAGAGTAGTCCTTTTCCTGGTCCTCAATTTTGGAACATTCTTTTTCAACATCAAACCTTAAATTGAAAATGATTTAGTGTATGTTTCAATTACAATAGGTTTTCATTACAATATTATTTAAGTGCAAAATAACATCCTTTATTTGAAAGCCAGTGATCTATCACAACCCATGTTGCCAATCAATTAAAGCAATGTTCCTTCATAATCCTAGGCAGCTGTCTTTCCCAATACAGATATTAGAAATTCTTATACAGCAACATAAGGGATTGAATCTGGGCCTTAAGGACATTTTGTTTACAGTTATATCCAGATGAGTAAAAGCATCTCTCCATACCAAGTAATGAGTAGAAGGTATCCAACATACTTATCCCATTCTTTGTAGTCTCTTGGCATGTTTTTCTTCTTTTGTTTTGTTTTTACAGTTTTATTCTGTAACAAACATTATAAAAATAGTTTTGATTTTTTTTACTATTGTTCAACACACTCAACTTGAGCTCAACTCTCCTACTACATGGCCTTGCTAACTTACATCTGTCAATAATTCTTGATTCAAAGTTTCTTTAATGTTTAGTGTACCGGCTGAACACTGGGTAGATACTGATTCAAGTTCACACTCCCTTGAAAATCTTACTTAACAGCTTTAAGTTAGTTGTTATCTCTTAGTGGTTAAGAAAAAAAACGGGAAGGATTCAGTGCCATATATGTTGACCTGAGCTCGTAAAGGAAAGGTAGTATACAACTCTAACATCAATGAATTAGTTTTAACACAACTTAATGCACATGTATCAAATTTAGACATGCAATTTAAGAGTTTATTTTTTTTAATTAGTATATCACATATGAGATACTGAATGAAGAATGACACTTTAACTCTGTCTCTCCTTTGCCCCATACAGTATAAAATTCACATATGGATATTGCATAACCTGACTTAAGGAAAGATGGTTCTCTGAACTACGAATTGGTGGTAAATTTTCCACATTTTCCTTGAAAACTTCAGTTGCAGCATATCGCGTTTTATACTCATCTTCTTTCATTTCTGTAATCCAGCTCTAAAACAAACAAACACTTTTGATTTGCTATATTTAAGATCTGCAGCCTAAAAACTCTAGATAACAATACATTTTTACAGATGCATTAATGACTTTCTAATATTTTTACTGCAGTTTCAGCAAGACATAAAATAAGAACATAAACCAAGTCATTGTGCTTGTGTCTATGCATGTGTATATATAGATGGTATTCTCTATATACTTTTTAACTATTCTAGACTACAATTCTACTTACTTCCTGGCTAATACAGAATTTGCAATGTAATACAGCTGGAGAGCTAATAAAAGAACATGCAACATATTGCTATCTCTCATAAGAAGCAGGATGTCAGACAAAGTGCTTTGTTTGACAATAATCTTAAAATTTAACACCAAGAATTATTAAGTGTTTTGTAATTCACTAAGGGGATGAATTTAGTCTGCTGAAGGTGGCCAACTGAGGAAAAAAAGGTGTTGGGGGGGGGAATTGAACAGAGGACTAGATGAAATTCTAAATTAAAAATTTCACATTACAGAATAAAATTATGAATTACCGTCAAGTCATCATTTATTTTTTTCCATTCTTCAGTAGTAAAATCAGAAGCATTGGCTACAGGTTTTTCTTTTCGAAGAACTCTGCTATTTGGAGCCAAAGACTCAATGCGGTTTTCACAAAATAAAATAAGTTCAGGGAAAAACCCTTCTTCACCCGACCTTAAGATAAACAGGTTATTAGATAACCAACTGAACACATTATTATTCCAATAATTGAAGCATAAATACCAATACCAGCATGAAATACTGACCCCTTCCCTCCCAATCATTAATAAAAATCCTCAATTTGGAGAGTTTCTGTAACATCGCCACTCTTAATACACACAAAACTATCTAGAGTAAATTATTATTTGATTTATTATAATACATATTGCCAATCACTTTTGCTATAATTCTTGTTTTGTATATTTTCCTTTACTTTTTAAAACTTAATCAGACTTGGAAGTTGAACTTCCACCTACACTACATAAGACTTGTAGAAATATAAATGTTCTTACTACCACAAATGAGCTTAGCAAAAATGTTTAAAATCTATAATTTTAATGGCGTACACAATTTTAATTATAAATTGTTATATTGTTATATGTATTAATATAAATTGCAAAAATAAATTATGACCTTCTCAAAGGTAAAGTGTTCATTGCAAGGATCATCAGTTCATTGTATTCATCTATTTTTACTGTTATAAAAAATAAACATTTAAACGCTTACTTTAATATCTTGAGAATCTTTTCTAAATATTTAACATCAGTGCATTTTTCAATGAATTTGTAGTCCAGATGGTCAATAGGAAGTTGATATGTTTTTGTCCTTTCATAGCCCAACCAGGATGACATTTGACCAGCAATTATAGCTACAAAGATAGAATTTAATTATTTCCAATATATTTTCTCAAAATTATTTATGAAATTGCCCAAGTTATAAAATAAAATGCTATAAACCTGGTCAAGCATTTTGGAAACTATTTTCAAATATAGAAGAAAGGTGTCAGTTTCAACCTTAATTTACAACATCTGTATATAACCCTTTGGCATCCATAGTTACATTTAAATTTGAGATCATGTTCTTGATGGTCTCACAAAAATGCTGCTATATAGATGTTATTAATCATAAACAATCATTTACCAGTCAAAGAAAACAGGTGAGACTGCTCTATAATCCACTCTAAATTTATTCCCAGCTTTTGTTCTGGCACACTGCCAAAAAGAACTGCATATTTTATTCAAATATTTCCAAGGAAGTTATGATACTCTTAATGATACTGTAATAAGAATGACAATTCCATGGTTTTTTTTGCTTTATAGTATGTTTTCTCATTTATTTTTAATTAAAACAAAATTTAAATAAAATATGAGCTGGAAAAGGGAACACAGAGACACAAGACAAAATACTTTCAGATTTTCCTCATGAACCTCTTTTATACATACCTTTTTTTTGTAGTCATCATATGGAACCATTTCTGGGACTAGAGCTATATTGATTTATGCTCAGCACTTAAGAGAAGGAATTAACCCAAAAAAATCCAAAACCAAGTAGAATTATAGATTATTTATAATCAACTTGCCTTAGTATTTCAAATAAGCCAGAATTAAATCAGGATATGCTGTACTCTATTAAAGTAATACATTAAAAGATTATATGTTGATGATAATAATCTGACTCTGATAGAGATAAACACAGTGTGTTGGATTTTATTCAAAAATAGACAATTAGACTATTGCTGATATTACAGGTGTTTTTTTCCCAAATCTCCTAAATCTGAGCTGAAGGGTCACTATTTATTTATTATTTTTATTTATTATCATAACTTCTATACCACCCCCTCTCCCGAAGGACTCGGAGCGGTGTACAGCCATCTAAAAAGACATGAATATATAACAATTTAAAACACAATTAAAATTAATTAGATTAATGGCCAATTAAACTGATTATAAAAATTTAAAAATTTAAAACAATTTAAAATTACACATTTAAACTGATTAAAACCAATTAAAATCCCCAACTGATAGTACTAGGCCAGACCGGCTTGTTGGAACAGTGTGCGCCGGAAGGTCCATAGGTCCGTGATGGTCCGGATCTCCAGGGGCAGTTCGTTCCAAAGAGAAGGTGCCCCCACAGAGAAGGCTCGGACCCTTGGGGCTGCCAGACGACACCGTCCTGACAATGGGACCCCAAGGAGGCCAGCCCTATGGGAACACACAGGTCGGCGGGAGGCTGACGGTGGCAACAGGCGGTCCCCTAAGTACCTGGATCCCAAGCCATGGAGCGCTTTAAAGGTGAGAACCAACACCTTGAATCGTAGCCGGAAGGCCACAGGAAGCCAGTGCAGCTCATGCAGGAGAGGTGTAATATGGGAGCTCCAAGAAGCCCCCAGAATCACTCGCGCGGCCGCATTTTGCACCAACTGCAGCCTCCGGATGCTCTTCAAGGGGAGCCCCATTTAAAGAGCGTTGCCATAGTCTAGGCGAGAGATAACGAGGGCGGAAGTGACTGTGCGAAGAGCAGTGTTATTGAGTAGATTTTATTATATCAATAAATCTTATTGAGTAGATTTATAAATGATCAGAAAAGAAATATTTTCTATTGGCAACAGCACACATTTTTCAGATCATATTATACATGCTGTACAGATTTCAGTTTATATAATGAGAGATATTTAATAATTTTATTAAACAATTATTTTAATACAATTCTACCTCAAGCTAAACCCAAGAGATGTTAGCAAAAAAAACAACCTGAAAATGAATAAGGATCTTATAAATTAATTTTTGCTATTTATAGATAAGTAGAGTGGCTATTATTACAATGAGCAGCATGTTGAATTTTAGGAGCCATATAGCTTATTTTAATGTTATTATTCTGCAAAACATAGAGTGTAAAAAGATCCAGTTGCTCTTTGGACTTTTGTCTTTGACTGAATGTAAGTTATTCATGCTTTTCCTTTTGGCCAAAGAAAAAATCTTTGCAGAGATTTTTACCCATTAGATAATTATTCTGGTTTAATGGTGCATAAGAAATAAATTGCCTATATGTTTTAGGTCTTTATTATTTAAAGAAATGAAGAAGAAAAAAGTATGTGTGGAATTCTTATATAGCAAATACATTATGTTGAATGTATCATCAGTCTACATATTTCTAATTTTAATTGCATTGAGTAAAGTAGTATAGCAAGAAGTCTTTTTTTTCACCTACACAGCTAATTTAAATCAAAGGAGTACTAATTCCTACAATACATCTTTGTATATAATCCTATATATTTTGTAGCAGAACATCATGTTACAGTAGTTTTTGCCATATCAGGCAAGCATGCCTATTCCTCTGTAAATAAGTATTTTCTGTTACAAAATTTTAAATTTTGTAAATGGTTATCTTCAAAATAATTTTTGGTTTTCTTTGAAACTACATTACGACAGATGTTAAAATACAGATATGTACTGGCACAAGCTATACCATTCACTCTAAAAGCAGTTAAATTGTTTCAATACAAATGATACAATATAGAATTAATTGAAAATCAGTGATATCTCTTCTTTGGAATCAACCAATTTTAAAATTCAGATTTCATGGATCTTGCTGGAATTCATTCTTCTATACAATAATTTACTCCATTTTATTTTTTTGTGACTGAACTCTAAAGACAAACAGGAGAAATGTATAAAGAAATGCAGCAAAGCAAAATTTTAGTCAAGGCAGTTCTTGTAAATGCCCCCTGTCGTTCAAAAATGATATGGCAGCCTTTTTTCAAATGATTAGCAACTGTTGCTATGTACTAAACTGAAAAATATGGCTTCCTGAGATTTTGCCCAGCTTCAGTATATGGATGAACAGACTCCACTGTTTCATAAAATGCGGATCTAAGATACTTAGGGGTTCGTCGAGACTGTGAAATTGAAATTATTTGCCAGAATTTAAACCCTATGAAACTACTGTATTAAAATCCCATCAAACGATGTATATTTTAATATGTATTGATAATATAACCCATATAAGCAAACGTGTTGGAAGCGCTTCTTCGTTTTTAAAGTGGGAAAGTTCTGAAGAAACAAGAGATTAAGAAATACTGATCTAACTTGTCAGAGCTGCACTAAGCTTTTTTGTCAAAGGGATTCCTACACTTGAGAGTGAATTCAGAAAATAAGCTGATTAGGTACCCTATGCATAAGAGAAGCATTAGTCTTCTCCTGTGAGATCAAGAGTAAAATAGGTTAGAATCTGTCGAGAGAGCTGTGGTGTTTTTTTTTCAAACTTTAAGGTGGGTGGATTTCAACCCCCAGAATTCCTCAGCTAGTAATGTATAGTAAATTATGCTGGCTGGAGAATTCTGGGAGTTGAAGTCCAACCATCTCAAAGTTGCTGAGTATGAAAACAGTTACTGTAGGATTCTTTAAGCCAAGGCAATTTAAGCCTATTTGCTCTCCCCCCCCCCCCAATTACCGCTCCCAACAGCATCAAGAGATGTTGGGGGAGTTGTTTCAACTTACATCTAGGATCCAAGAAGACACTGAAGAAAAGGTAGATGGAAATGAATGGGCTGGTATTGCGCCTCAGCCTTTCCCCACCTTTCCCTGCTCCTTCCCAAACCAAACCCGTGTTTACTGTGTTGACGGGAATACCGCCCCCGTACCCCACCCCAGGCAAGCCTCTCATTGTTTCCACTGACATCTCCGACCCCCCCCCCAATCCCCCACCCCTTTTCCTTTCTCGTTCCGTGGACGGTTACCTGCTTCAATGAAAGCCGAGCGCCTCCCCCTCCCTCCACTGCTTCCCAACAGTCCCGTCTCCCACAAGGGATGCTGCGAGGCGAGCGTCCACCCGCCGTCAGCAGCCAATCAAGGCACGCGCTCGCCCACCTGGCAGAAGCGCCGCCGGTTAGTCAGCTCGACCGCCAGAGATGCCCTTTAGGCGTGACATTCAGGTACCTGAGAGAGCATGCGTGGAACCCCCATCCCAGCCAGGAAACCCTCCTTAGGAGGAAGGGGGTGGGGGGAGAGGCGTCGTTGGACGGTCGCTATGGCGACGCCGGGATAGACGCCGCGTGGGGAAGAACCCGCTCTTCTCGTTTAAAACCAATGGAAAGGCGTGGTCTCTCCTACAGATGGAATCGATTGAATATTTTACCGAGCTTACATGTTTTTCCCCCCGTTTCTCTTTCCACGCAAAGCAGCTTAGCAAAAAAACCGGAACAAGGGGGGGGGGGAAAGGCTCACCAGCAAATTAGGTCGTTCAGCAGAACAAAACGTAGCTTGGAGGATGAGCCTTGTTGTCCTCAGTAGATCCAAGAAAGATAACCAGGTTTCACATAAATGTTAATGCAAAGCAGGTGGCAAATTAGATTTAGAATTCTTCCATCTGCTTATTGAAAAAGTATCAGCCCCAATTTATTCTCCATCACATAGAACCTTACGACTGTTGTATGTAAATATTTAAAGTTTCAATAAAGTTAAAAATGAGGAGACTTATATTGTAATTAAAAAATACATAACAATCAAGCCAAATGTCTGTAATGGGGTTCTCACTTTTAAAATCCTTGTTTTCCCAAAAAAAAAAGCCTTTGTTTTCCAAAAAAATCAAAGAAAGGACATGTACACATATTAAACTGATATATTACTTTTTTTTGTACTTTGCATATTATTTCCCCAACATTGCAAGGGGGGCAGAGAATAAGTATTGGGCATGTATTTCTATATTTGCAACTAGTTAGTGAGGTAAAGCTAAAAGTAAACGCTTGGGCGTTTTAGCAAGCTTAACGCTTAAAGCTGGAAGATTGAGTCGTTTTATTATCCAAGCCTGAATTACATTCCTCCAAGTCTTGCCTATTTCATTCCAAACCAAACCAAACCAAACCAAACAGAATTTGGTAATTTTAATTAGATAGTATGATTACCCATTAACATGTAGCTTTGACTACAAATTTTGCTTCTAAAGAAGAGTCAACAAAATGCTTGAATAAAATTTTATTGCAAGAACCAAAATCAGAGTATTTGTTTAAATAAAATGAATACAGAATGGACGTGAATTCAGATCAATCTTCTGTTCTTTTCATCGGGCATCAAATACAACTACTATGACACAGTTAAAGAAATGATTGATTGGAAAGTATGAAAAATGGCAACTAGAATAAAAAAATAGAAAAATAATTTTACAATTTACAGTGTATAAATAAAAGAGCAGTTGTTCCTTAGATGATATTCTGTCTGTATATTTTCTCATAGTTCACAAACTTATTCCTAACTGGAGGCCTACACATCAGCGGTGAAATTCAATTTTTTTACTACCGGTTCTGTGGGTGTGGCCATAGGATTAAACATCACCAAGCAAAGAATTAAACTTCACCAAAGTTACAATGTAATAAGGGGAGAGGCAGTTTCTGTAAGCAAGGCAATAAAGATTAGGCTAGAAACAATTGCCTTATTTACAGGATTAATCCTGTAAAGTTAATTTTTACAGGATTAAGCCTGCAAAGTGGGAAAAAAACAAAAGATTTCTTCTAGTAACCGGTTCTATAGAACCAGTGCGAACCGGCTGAATTTCACCTCTGCTACACATGTATTCTATTTTACTTATAATCCTCCTTCCTATTGCTCTTTTTCATTAACAGATAAAACTCTCAAACAATCAAAAGATTATCTAAATCCGATCTAAGAACTATCAAATTAATTTTGCCCATGCAACCTAAGGGCTTTTAAAAGTTCCATTCCATAAGAATTACATAGGGCTTGGGTGAGACAGTGGCCCAAAGCTGTGGAATCTGATTCCCCTGGAAGTATAAGTAGAAACTTCCTTCCTTGCATTCTGCAAAATAGTTAAAATATTTTTATTCCACTGTATTTTTGAACAAACTAATTGTAGAGATCCATTGTGTATGCATCCATTGAGTTATTTTAATCTATTGTTTCTATTTTCTACCAGAATAGCAGAAATAGCAGTAAAGAACATACCAGACCCCCATCATCAACAATAGCTCAGTGGAGAGAGTGGACTGCTTCAAATACCTAGGTGTCCACATCTCGCAAAACCTAACATGGACCCAACACATCGACACTGTGGTGAGAAAGGCCCGACAACGCCTATATCAACTCAAACAACTGAAAGACTTCAGACTGCCCACAGCAGTGTTCCGAAATTTCTACTCCTGTATAGTAGAAAGCATACTGACGGGCAACATCATCAGATGGTTCAGGAACAGCACCATGCAGGACAGGCAAGCTCTACAGAGGGTAGTGCGCATTGCAGAATGCATCATCCATACCAAGCTCCATGAACTGCACTCCATCTACAACAGACGATGCCAAACTACAGCCAGGAAAATAATGAAGGACCCCAGCCACCCCAACA
>JAEANM010003938.1:0-12423 GCA_017656035.1 Myanophis thanlyinensis
CAAACAAACAAACAAACAAACGGAATGTGCTTGAGATCATGCTGGTTGTTTTCTATGGTTGTTTTAGTGAAACATACATACATACAGACAGATAGACAAACAAACAAACAAACGACAGGGTTTTCTCCTTCGGTGGGTGGAGATATCTTTTTCATGATGGTTGTCTAGTCTGCAGCTCTTCTTCCTGTCTCCCAAGTACATTCCCACATACCATTACAAACTCAAAGATATACTCACCCATGTAGGCATTATTAAAATGTACTTTGCTTATCAATGTAGATTCCATGTCCTCTTCTGATGAAGGAAATTACAAGATCATTGAAACTGTTGAGTTTAGGGCACTCTTTCAATTGTGAGGCATTGTCTACTGCTCATATGCTCGCTTTAGACATGCAATACTACTGATGACTTTTCTCACACTCACCCACAATAAGGTCCTGAATCCATTTTTTTCTTCTTGTAGCCTAAAGATAATTCATTGAAGCTGCTCCCTCTCCCCCTTTTGATCTACCTCTCCACCTTCTAACACTTCTCCCCCTAAAAACACCATCAATATTTCATAAATGTACAGTGACAAATGCATTTTAATGTGACCCACAGAGGACTTGAGATTGATTGGCCTCTCAGAAATATGACATCTTTCAAAGTAGGATATTCATGCAGTGTTTTAGTGCCTACATTAGTCAGAGGGAAGCGGCACCAAAATTTATCACACTTATGGCTTTCCTGGTATCTATTTTCTTTTTAGCTCCTGACAGCAAATATCTGAATGGCCTTTATTGATTGGCTTTGTGACTGGGTCTTCAAAATGTGCAGGCTGTGGGAGGTTTTCAGATCAAATTAAATTCTCGCTTCCTGCAGCCTTTAGGTAAGTGTAAGCAAACTAACTTCATTCACACTGGCTTTCATTCACAAGGATAGCAGGGTAAAGTGGGAGAGTGGTTATTACCTGATAACACTATGTTTCTTCCTGTTCAAGGTGAACTTTAACATTTTTCAAGGAAGACAATACTGAGAGTGCTAATGGCCTTTGTTGTGATGCACATACGTACAATTAGGTAATGGATACTTGATGGAAAATCTGAGCCAGCGAAACTTTCAATTTCCTACTCCAAGTCATTAATATTCATGCACAACATTGTCATGGCTTACCATTTTGTCACTGGAAAGGATATAATTGTCAGTACAGGCAGTTTGTTCAGGGAGTATGATTTGCTTGAGAACTCTGGAGCCTGGAAAACCTAATTCTCCCTGCCCCGTGGCTGCCTTACAAATGAAGGACCCTGATATTTCTGAGGATTTCAGCACCATCCCTCCCTGCCAATTTAAGCGAGGGAGATGTGTCAAGGAGCCAGCAGATATCTACCAAAGCCTGTTGATAAGAAAGATCCAAAAGTGACCAGTGTAGTAACTGGAGATAGCAGAAGAGAAAAGGAAAAAACTGGAGAAGATAACAAAATACAAAGATTTGCAAACAAAAGCATAAGTACAACAACTATGGCAAAAGAAAGAAAAAGTAATACCAGTAATAATAGGCACCTTTGGTGCAATTCCAAAACACCTAGAGCACCACTTGAACACCATCGGCACTGACAAAAATCACCATCAGTCAATTACAAAAGGCAGCTTTATTTGAAACAGCCTGCATTCTGTGAGAGTATCTTTCCCACTATCAAACAACATTGATAGGTTCTTCGGAAAGACTTGAGAGGTGGATAAAAATGCCAATCCCAGTCTAGACATCTGGCTGATTGTGCAACTAACCGTAATGAAATTTATATGCTGCCTGATTCCTAACAACTCTGCAATTCCATTTTATGGTTACCCCCAACTCTAAATCCTGACAAGCCCAGCATATCAAAATGAGAAATAAACTGTTACATTATTTTTCCAATGTCATCTCTGGAGTTCTCTAACATTTCTTATCTTAATTATGTATAGAGGTTTAGAACTTCTAAAGAGCAGCTGCCTATGAGAACACGAAGTGCTGAATTAGAAGTCTTAATAAACTGATTCATATTGAAGCTGCTTGCAGATATTGTTAATAGTTGGGGTTATTAGTTTTAGATTTTAAAAACAGCATTAATCCAGTGTAAAGGCAAATGTGTAATGATAAAAGGATGCTGACAATGAATTTAGGTGTGGAAGAAAATATAGATATGTACACTTTATATTATGCTATATTGAAGGTGTAAAAATCTGAATGGCCACTAGATGATAGCAAAGTTGCGAATAACAACATCATTCTCTTTCTTTATTCCAGTGATGGCCTAGATTTCTGCAGTCCCATAAGGTTGCCCTACTGAAGCATGTAGTACACACAAAAAAATGTAGTTTACCTGGTTGAGCAGAGAGCAGTTATGTGCTCACAGCTGTGTTATTTTACCCAGTCACACATCAAGAATCTATCATTTCCTCTGTGTCATGTACTATTTGCTTTCCCAATCAAAAGAAATAGCTCAGAGAGCACTCAGCTGTATTTTAAATGAGATTTCTGTAAAAAAGACCCTGCCAAACACTTTATCTAAACCTGCTGCAGAAAGCATACACATAGAATTTATTTCATGGAGCATTTGGTTTTTGTGAGTTATATCTAACATTTAGCAGGATGATATGACATGTCTATAGCATCCTGAGGCAGTTGCACAATTGGGAACCTATTTTACAGTAGCTAAAATAGTGAGTCAATGAGAAGATCCCAGTTTCAGATGAAGTGGTCTCTGACAGATTTAGTAAACTGTCTTAATCAAATCTGTTTGGAATTCTGGTACAACACTCTGTATATCAAAAAATTTTTCTTATATCTCACTCTCTTTTTTTTTCTTCCCCTTTCTTTCTTTGGGAAAGGCAGTTAAATAAAATTTTCTAATGTATTCCCACCCTGCAAATTAAGAGAAAAAGGCTTGTTTAGAATCTAACATTGTTAATAATAGCTTGTACTACAATAGGTAACCTGGAGCAGTATTAAGTTATCAGATTTAGATTGTATAATAGAATCTTGTCTTCCTTTTCTCTGCATCTCTAGTACCTTTTTAAAAATTCACCTGAAGATTCTTAATCTTTACAAGGGAGTGTAATGGAATTCAGGGCAAAGGATGAATAGTTCCCACAGTAGAAAGCCAGTCCTAGATTTCATTTTATTCTAGTATCTAGAAAGACCAGTTTTAGGGAAATGGCCAAGTCATTGTGAATCCAGCAGGAAGAGTATAGAACTGTGATGGCGAACCTATGGCACGGGTGCCACAGCTGGCACACAGAGCCATCTTTCTTGGCACACAAACTGTTGGCCAATTTACCTCCAGCTGAGCATGCACATTCTATTGCACATGCACGCGTGCGCGATTGCAGAGACCCAGCTAGTCTTCAGGTGTCCGATTGCAGCAGGAAATCCAGCTGGTCTTTGGAGCTCTCCTGCGCATGCACATGCCATTGCTCATGTGTGTGTGAGTGCCTGCACACAGCATGCATGCATTGCACATGCAAAAGCTGCATGCATGCGCAGATGGTGCAATTGCACATGCAGCGCATGTGGAGGAGCGCACATAAGTGTGGATGGCATGCTCAAAGCACATACATTTTGGCACTTGGTAAGTAAAAGGTTCACTACCACTGGTATAGAACAAATGTTTGATTGGTTCTGTATATGAGCGTAAACATTAGCCATAGTACCAACTTGCATTCTAACATCTGATTAAAATGCAGCATCTGTGTGAGAGTGAACTTCATTATGGATGTTTTGAATTTGCTAGGTGGAATTTTACTTGCAGTAAAGTATTCCTGGATTCTTAGCTCATTAGAGATTTGAAAGGTAGAGAATGTAATGCTGTTTTATTAGCATCAGTATGTATTGGGATTAAACATTCCATAATTTCCAATCAGAAAACCATTATGGCTTAGATTGCCCCCAATACATGTAGATATCAGAGGTGAAATTCAGCCAGTTCACACTGGTTCTATAGAACCGGTTATTAGAAGAAATCTTTTGTTTTTTTCCCACTTTGAAGGGTTAATCCTGTAAAGATTAATTTTACAGGATTAATCCTGTAAATAAGGCAGTTGTTTCTAGCCTAATCTTTATTGCTTTGCTCACAGAAACTGCCTCTCCCCTTATTACATTGTAACTTTGGTGAAGTTTAATTCTGTGGTTGGTGATGTTTAATCCTGTGGGCCACAGCCACAGAATCGGTAGTAAAAAAAAAAATTGAATTTCACCACTGTAGAGAATGCTGTGTTATGAAAAGTGAGAAAAGAATGGTGGTTTTATTTTTCATGCTTATTCCAATCCTTCCTTCCAGGGCTGCAAGCTGCAAAGAAGGGAAAAAAAAAGTTCTTACTAGAAAGTTCAAGCGATCTCTTCTGCAAGACTTTGAAATAGAAGAGACACTGGGTGGATGGCTTTAGAAAATGATTAAATTAATAAATCAGTCAGTCAATGGTCCTATGAAATAGGTCCTTATGTTGTAAGAAGTGCAAGTCATTTGCCCCTTATAAATACCCCTGGGCCATTGCTTGTCCAACAGAGGATAAATCCATACTGTTGTTCCTTCAGGACAATCTCACTGAGGTCAGTTCTGGATTTACGTACCTCTTTCCCTGTCATCAGAAGTGAACAGCAAACATTTCTGGAGAGCAGAAATGGATGTCACCCTCTATCGATCCGCCACTCAGCCCAAAAGCAACTTCCATCTGCATTTCTCAACTCCACTTCAAAACTGCCCTTTTCCCTTCTACGTCAGTTTGAGTATTCCTGTCTGCAGGCTAACTGCAATAGTTCAGAGACTACTTTGCAGAGGAAAGTATCTACTGAGCTGATACTCTCTATGCCTCTCCTTGCCAGCAATAAGGAAATGGCAGAATGTTTTACTGACCTGAATTAATGTTGCCAGTTCAAAACCCACAGAAGCATTTTTAAAAGTTTTCTGGAGTATCCAGATGGCGTCGTCTTCTTTTTTTTTAAAAGAAGTCTAAGGGCTTTATTATTTTACCATTTTTCTAGTCACCTAGAAAGGTTTCACCTAACCTTCCAAATAGTACAAAAAGCCCTATTGAAGATCAAAGGGTACAGTTTGCAAAATGAGTATTATGACATCACCACTGTGCCCTGTATGTACTTGTATGTCCTATATGTATTTGTATATAACTACAAAAAGATAACATTCGTGTGATGACTTCCTGTTTTGTTATCTTATCCGGACCTGTTCTCAGTAAAATGGTGGTGTGGGTGTGGGAGATTTAGGATTTACAATAGCCTCACTCTTTTTTCTGAATTTCATGCAGTAGAATAGAATAGAATAGAATAGAATTCTTTATTGACCAAATGTGATTGGACACACAAGGAATTTGTCTTTGGTGCATATGCTCTCAGTGTACAACAAAGGAAACTGTACATGTGTACACATGTATGTACAGTACAGTAACCTGAACCTGGGAACTGGGAGAGAGAAAATTCTCCAGATATGTCTGCATAATATAGTAAAAACAAAATAAACCAATATTGCAGCCATGATGGTGCAATATAAGCTCTTCCTGTTTTTATAAGTCAGATGTATGAAACAAATTAAAAGATAGAGCTTTGATCATAGCATTATGGCCACCATTTTATTTTTTTGACTGTACCCTGCAGACACCCTGAAAATGATAAAGAGATGAGTGAAATGTATGAACGATATCTCCATTATTATTGCATAGGTGAAATCCATTTTCTGTCTTTAATCATATATAAGTGAATCCAAAGTTTAAGTACAGTTTCTACAGATCGATGCAACATCTTGAAATCAATAAGCAAGATTACAACTATTAATGTAAATATTTTCACTTGCTATTCACTGTGAGGACCTGACATTTTAGATCATTTCCTGTCCCTCACCCCCAACTGCACTTAACATATACATGTACACAACTCTACTTCTTTAAACTTAAAAAAGCTAGAGCAACCAAGCAGGAAGAGCTACAGATTATGTGGGTCGGTTAAGCTCTGGTTCTGCACATTAATTCTCAGTATCTCTTATTTATCGGATGGGAAGTGTTTCTTAATCATGCAACAAATGAAGTGATATTATTTTGACATTTTGCCAGATGGCAATATTTCTCCTTTTGATTGTTGCTATGTTGCATGGAGTTTAGTTCAGGAGAAACTGAGAGGAAGGGTAGATGAAATAGGCTGCAACACTTAAAATCTGCATATGCTTGCCTGTTATCCATACATTTTTCCCCCTCTGGCTGTCAGACAGGAAAGTGTGTATGGGAGCATGACAGAGTTGTGTTAAATGTCACTCATCTCTAGAGCGTGCAGCAATAAAGTAGGTTTAAGTTAGAAGATTTGGAGGAGGGGAGGATGATTTTCATGTAGTTTTAAATAATTCATACACATTCACCTATTTTCCTATTCTTTGCATTTCAAGCAAGATCCAAACTGCTCTTGCAAGCACATTTTTTCTTGTTGCAACAGGAAGGAAATAATGGTTAAACTTAGTGCTGCAAATTAGAATTATAACCAAATTCTTATTGAATTAGAATTTGTGTTGAAATTTAAGATTTACATCACTTTATTATTAGTGTTAATGTTATGATCATCATAGAAGTGGCTTATTTTGGATAGGTATAATGCAGCTTGAATTCTATAGAATGAACATTCTATATTAGATGTCAATGAGCAAAAAAAAAGTACTAAGACAGTCTCTCTGTAGTATAAAACTACAAAGCCAATGACACAGTATTCAAGAAATAAGTTTATATATATATCATTTTTAAAAAAATAATAATGTGAATCAATCATTTTTTATGTTGAAAAAAAATTGATAGGTTATGCATGCCATTTTTTCAAATATTCCAGCTAATTCCATTAATTAATGATAATTAATGATCCATCTTACATAATTGTTAATCAAACTGATGGAACTATTATCCAAATTATGTTATTGTGAGATTCTGAAAATGGAATTTTAAACATTTGATCTTTCAGCAGGGACACAATCAAGTAGTTTTTATTATTCTGCCATTAGTTTTACCAATACTTCTTGGGCATTGACACTGAAGGGAAATTAAGAAGAAAATACTGGATTAGACTGCTGTGACTATTTTTGAATAAACTATGGTTAGTCAGAGTCGCAGAACACTTACTAAGCTATACAACTGTAGTTTACAACCAACAGGGGCTAGGTCTGTACAACATGCTGAGCCATAAATAAATCACTTTGCAGTTTAGTATTTTCTGTGACTCTAGTTTCAGTTTGAACTTGCTGTTTTAAAAAGATACAATGCCTAGAATGCAGTACTTCAGGCTGACTCTGCCAACAGTCTTGAGTTCAGTATTGACTGGTTCAAGATTGATTCATCCTTCCATCCTTCCAAGGTTGGTAAATGGAGGATCCAGTTTTTTGGGGGCAATGTGCTGTATTTTAAACTGATCAGAGCATGCTGTAAAGCACTACAGAGTGCTATATAAATCTAACTGCTATTGCTATTTTAAAATATTTGTTTAAAATATTATAAATATTTTATTTTGATGCATTAAGATTTTTCAGGCATTTTTAATTTCATGTCGATTGTTATATCTACATGTATTTTTGTTGAAGTTAGATGAGCTTAGACAATGAGACTGAGTAGATCTGATAAAATGATTACTTAATATTCTTGAATTTCTACAAAGACTTGTCCACAAAACTTTTTGGTAACATACTTTTAATTCAGGAGTCCTTGGCTCTTCTGCTCTATCTGTTTATTTTCTCATTCCCTTATCTTCATGGGGTATCATTGAGTGAAGAGATATACATTCATATAGAAATCCCCTTATGGAAAGGGAACAATAGATTTGGGCATCTGTGTATTGAAATACTTATGTTGGAATGCATTGCTGTTAGTTCACACCATATTTCAGTCAGAAAATGTCTATTAATTCACTGAATACAGTGGTTAGCTGAAATATTTCTTGTTGTCTCAGTTACCTTAGTAGAAAGCATTTAATTCAGGGATGAGTTTTATGTCTGAAAACCTGACTTATTAAAATACATATTATGCCTTTATGAATCTTTAATAAGAGGTTAGTGAAGTCTGCATAGTAGACTTACCAAGCTTACATTTTGAGCTGTTTGATGAACTCATCTATAGGTTTCATGTGGAGTGTGAAGTCGATTTGGATAGAAGAATCCTTTTGATATAAAAACAAATGATGGATGGATTATTAATTGTCTTTGGTACAGAAAGCTGAGTCTGATTCATGTGCCTTTTAATTCAGCACCACTTAAATGTAAAGGAAAAAAGGAAAAAAAATGTATTTCATTCAATAGCCAGGCATCCTGTGGGAATATAGTAGGCCTCTGGGTCTGTTTGAATGCTAGGATATGTAGTACTTTCATTAGTGGCAATGAATACAGGTCCATGGAGGGCAGTTTTACATTTCTTTGGGGAATATTTTGTCTCTACATTTTGGAAGCTTTTCAGTATGGGAATAAAATGAGTTTGGAACTCAGCTACATAGTTTTGAAATAACCTGCCTGTGGTTTGGAAAATGTTTACTTGCTTTTTAAAAATATGGTGTCTTGAAAACAGAGTTGGAATATTGTTTGACAGAATAATTCACTGAAAGGTTATTCAACATTACTCAGCAAATTGGTTCCTTTCAACAATTTAAAGAAATACGGCAAAGAATACTTTATCTACAATGTAAGCTATTTTCTATCCAATTCCTGCTATATAGTTTGGCCCCAGAGCAACAAACACATTGCCCATTTTTGGAAAATGCAGATAATTTGAATAAGTACCTCTTCCAAAGGAGACAAAACTTTTCCATCCATGCCATATCATTGGGTTTATTGAAAAACTATTTGTTTTGCCATGAATGAATAGTGCATAGAGGAAAACAACACATTGTTACTTTTCACAAAGTGAAAGATGATTATCAGCCATGGATGCCTATTCTACTTCTGTAGGTATATACAAAGATTAGAAGCATGATTTTTATAGGGGTTATAAATTGAAGCAGAAGGTTGTGCTTTGACTCATAGAAAATTTGGTTGAACCTGTTTGTCTGTATTTCCTTTCTACATTAAATTACTTAAATGGAGAATACAAAGGCTTGAACAGATTTTGAATTAACACATTCATTATCAGATAATGGTAAGGTTGTAACTCCCAGGTAGAGTTACTAAATTGGACCTGAAGTATTGCTCTTTTCCTGTAGACCCATGGATGAAGCAGGAAATGAATCAGCTTTGGCTTCCTCTAGTAATAGCCCCTTGACAATTCTTTTGTTTATCTTTTTCATTAGCCTCCTTTTGCACAGATAGATGTTGAAATAGAATGGTAATAGGAAGCAGTTGTGGAAACATGTGAACGAACCCACTTTTGTTGTAGTATACAATAGAGATTTCCCATGATTCCAGGTTGCCTGAATGTAGTGTCTAGGATCTGATTGGGTAGCCAAGACCACCAAGATTCCAGTTTCATTTCTTTTTTATTTAGAGATAAGATTCTGGATGTAAGGTAGACCTTATCAAAAGAGACATTTTACATTGTAGGATGCAAGACTTACTAAACTATTTTGCATTCTTTTCTGAATGATTCCTTTGCATAGTACTTTTGTTAGCCAAATATAGAATAATATACTGTAGTTTTGTGCACGTCACATGCTTTTATTCTCAAGATGTGTATTTATTTTCAAAAGTGTTTTAACAGAACAACAGAGTTGGAAGGGACTACTGAGACCATCCAGTGATCTAGTCCATGGGTGCCAAACTCAATTGTGTCACATGATGTATCATTATATTTTTTGCCTTTATTGAATCAAGGTGGGCAGAGCCTGCATGTGACATATCTGGCCTGTGGCTGCCAGTTTGATAGGTTTGTTGTAGTCCAATCCCCTACTCAAGCAGGTGAGCCTATTCCATTCCAGATAAGTGGCTGTCCAGACTCTTTTTAAATGCCTCCAGTGATTGAGCACCCACAACTTCTAAAGGCAGGCTGTACCACTGGTTAATTGTTCTTACTGTTAGGACATTTCTCCTTAGTTCTAGATTGGTTCTCGCCTTGATTAATTTCCTTCCACTGTTTCTTGTCTTGCCTTCTGGTGCTTTAGAAAATAGGTTGACTGCCCTCTTCGTGGCAGCCTCCAAATTATTGGAATATTTTTAAAATAAGCAAATGTTAACACTATGTGATGTAAGCCTACCATATGTTGTGTTCTAACAGTGTATCTGCCCAGTTCCTAAATACAATAATATTCCTATTTATCACTCCAGATCTAAGGAAAAAGTTTAAAAATCAATCTGCATTAGCACATCCACTTTCAGACTGAAGAGATAGTAGGTGAATGGCATTCTAGTTTTTGACAGATAAACATTTAGCCTATCTTAAATGAACCTTAAATGAACTGTAGAGTCATTTTAACCATGTGTCCCACAATACTGTTCCTTTGACATGCTCTGAAATACTGGGGTGAGCCTTGACCCAGTTTCACCCACCATTCCATAAATCTTAATTAGTGTCAAATGCTCATCCATTTTTATGTTTACCAGCCAATTTTACTCTGAGTAGAATGTACTACACCAACAGTGTATCTTCAGCAGCAAGCAACTAGAGCTATCTAATCTGTTGTAAACCAGTTTTATATGCCAGCCCAAATTCCCATTACTGAACTTCTTCCCTCAAGAATTATCTTTGATCTTGCCACCTAATGTTAGGCGTTTATAAGCCTTCTCTACACAGTCCACATCTGGCTTATCCTTCTCCTTTTTATTTTTGTCCATAATTTTACTTAATCCTTTAAACAGGAAGATGAATACAAACACAGTTTTTATCTTCTACTTATCAAACTGATACAAAGTAAAGAGAAAAAGGAGAAAGAAATCAAAGGTGCAAGAAAAGTAGAAAAGACTGATGTAAAGAAATGGCTTCCAATATTCTTTACAGTAGTTAGAAGTACAAATACATTTTATAGCTTCTTCTCCTATGAAATACAAGAAGCTAAAATATCTTCCATTCCCAGCTCCTTATCAGCAAAGTAAAGGACCAACATTTGATGGCATATCTGCATGGATTCAAGGATACATGAAGAACCACCAAGCAGAGACCGGATTCACAAGGCATACATATATAATATATAAATGAGCTCTACCATGAGCCATGGTGGTACAGTGGTTAGAACACAGTATTGCAGGCTAATTTGTTGACTGCCAGCAGTTCGATTCCCACCGGCTCAAGGTTACCTCAGTCTTCCATCCTTCTGAAGTTGGTAAAATGAGGGCCCAGATTGTTGAGGGCAATATGCTGATTCTGTAAACCACTTAGAAAGGGCTGTAAAGCACTATAAATATACAAGTCTAAGTGCCATTGTATTGCTGTATCTCTCTCTAGAATGCCTATATGCTGTAAAATGGGGCACAGATAAATAGATAAATTTATTGAAAGCATGGATAAGTGATTGGATTGAAATGCTTGGAAATACACTGCAGGAGACAGTCTATATATTTTTAGGTCACTAATCAGTTCTTTTAAAGCCTGGAAAAAAAAAAAAAAAGAGAGAGAGCGAGAGAGAGTAAATTAATAGGAATTCATGTTTGGATCATAAGGTAATGGGAGAGGGCAGATAAAAAGACAATGGATAGGAAAAATAGCAGGTATTTTACTTGCTATTTCATCAATGGAGTAGAAAGAATGATATACACCAGTGTTTTTCAACCTTGGCAACTTTAAGATGTTCGAACTTTAACTCCTAGCTTTGCTGGCTGGGGAATTCTGGGAGTTGAAGTCCAAACATCTTAAAGTCGCCAAGGTTGAGAAACACTAATGTACACACTTAAACAGATCTACTTGAAGTTAGTCTGAAATGATAGAGAGCACTGCACCATTTTAGACAATATGCTTTTGAAACACTCATTTGTTCTTAAATTCTGAATAAAAAAAAATAAAAAATGATAACACTTGGACAAAATGTTACTGTAGTATGTTACTTTTAACTTGCTTTTAATTTTCTGGTCATTCAAGAAAGGGATCCCATCTGCAATTTGAAAGATTCCTTCCAAAGCACAAATCTCTTGGTTATATCCTAAGAATCCAGCCACAGTTATAACAGGTCTTTTTTTTTTAAAATCATATGGATCGTATAGGTACTTAATTATTTTCTTGGCCATAATTAAGAGGTAGGTTTCTGCAGTTTTAAAACTGCAGGCAAACTGTCTTTTGCATCTAACAACATCCAATCCAAATGGGGGAGATTTTAGATACTCTTTGACACCTTACTTCCTTGGTGATCATGGAGAAAGGAAAATAATAAAAAAGGAAGCAGGGGGAAAATAGCATCCTTACCTTGGCTTCACCAGGAGGAACATGAGCATATGCAATTATAAGATAGCTGGCAGATGACAGAGTTAGTTAATGTAACAAGCCCTGTAAAGCATTTAGCCACATTCCAGTGTTTAATCAGCTGTG